>CAUYPK010051605.1:0-29581 GCA_963574355.1 Loris lydekkerianus | reverse complement strand
TTTCTCCCATTCCATAGGTTGCCATTTTTAAAAAATTTTCTCTATACATATACATGTCTTTATTTGGTTTCCACTTTTTGCCTTCACAAAATTAAAAAGGCTTAAAATTTAATAACAATAACAATGTTTAAGAATTGGACTAGAAACAAAAATCTCATAAAGAACAAATGAAGGTAAATACATTCAGAAAAGAAATCAGATGATTGCTGCAATGAAATATTGAGCAATAATAATAATAATAATAATAATGCAAAAAAAGTAACATTCACATTGTCAGATTAGAGTATGTCTATCATAGAATGCTTTGACCCATGTATATAATCTAAGGAATTTTTTTGATGTGTTTGTATTCTTCAAAATATCTTTGCCTCTTTCTCTTTACTTTTTTAAATGTGGCTACTAGAAAATGTTTACCTACATTTCTATTTCCATTGGAAAACCTTGCTCTTGTGCTGCACTTTGAATTTGGGATCTGTAGTTACCAACCGAACTACCACACATATTGTGTGGGTTGTGAAATACACAGGGGCACCTGGCTGCAGGTGCAAGCAGGAGCCCAAATCCACCCTTTGCTCTGCCAGCCAAGCCATCTCCAGAGTGAGAGCCTCTTCCTAGTTTGCTCACAGCGCCACCAGGGAAGGTATAGCCTTGCTTATTAACTGCCTGACTTTGGGCAAGATACTTAACCTCGCTACCATTTTCCTCTATAAAATGGGGAAATTCTCTGGGGCTCTCAGGGCTTCTGAAAAAATTAAATGAAATAATTCACATCAAAGGGCCTAGGTCAGTGTCTAGCAGAAGTAAATTTCAATAAATGTGTTAGCATTAGCTTTTCTGTATAAATCATCCCCAAATCTGACTCTTCCATACTGTTGAAATTCTTCAGAAACACTTTCATTATAATACAGCCATCCCTCGAATATCTGCAGGGAATTGGTTCCAGGATGTCCCCACCAATACCAACATTTGCAGATGCTCAAGTCTTTTTATATTTAAATGGCATCGTATTTAGAGACAGCCTACACACATCCTCTCATATACTTTAACCATCTTTAGAATACTTTTAATACCTAATATCATGTAAATCAGGTTCTCAACCTGTGGGTCGCAAACAATTTGTAACAATGAAAATACATCCTGCATATCAGATATTTACATTATATTACATTACATTACATTCATAACAGTAGCAAAATTACAGTTATGAAGTAGCAACAAAAATAATTTTATGGTTGGGGGTCACCACAACATGAGGAACTGTATTAAAAGGTTGCAGCATTAAGAGGCATTAGGAAGGTTCTCAAAACACTGATGTAAATGCCATATAGTTGCTCTACTGCATTCTTTTCTATGTGTATTAATTTGTTGCTGTATTATTATTTTTTTAATGTTTCTGATCCACAGTTGGTTGCATCTACAGATGTGGAAACCATGAATAGAGAGGTCCAACTGTACTGGTCCTTCAAAGCCTGTGATGGTTTTCTCCCTCACACCTCCATGATTTCAATGAAAGTAAGAGCAGTAAGGCATTCTTTCCCAGCAGTTTACTGATAAAATGGAATAGTTCCTTTTTTTTTTTTTTTTTTTTTTTTTGTAGAGACAGAGTCTCACTGTACCGCCCTCAGGTAGAGTACCGTGACGTCACACAGCTCACAGCAACCTCTAACTTTTGGGCTTACGCGATTCTCTTGTCTCAGCCTCCCGAGCAGCTGGGACTACAAGCACCCCCCACAATGCCCGGCTATATTTTTCTTGCAGTTTGGCTGGGGCTGGATTTGAACCAACCACCCTTGGCATATGGGGCTGGTGCCCTACTCACTGAGCCCAGAAGGTGCAAACGTTGGATTTTGCCAAAAGAAACTTTACCACAACTATTAGAAAAGAAATACAATGAATGGAAAGATCTGTTTCAATGAGTAAATGGAAGTCTAAGAAAAGAAAAGGCATGTCAAATTATTCTTCATCCACTTGCTGAGACTCTATCTCTTCCCCTCAGAATGAATGCCAGGTGTGTAAGAAAGATAAAAACTTTCAATTAAGCCAATACATAAAGATTAAATGACCTTTGGAACAACTAGTGTACTTGGGAAGGCTATTAATCATCATTAGAGTATGTGTCAACCATTAACCAAGAGTATGAGGCCTCAGACTGGGCACACCATTTCACAGGTGATAATATTTCACTTCAAAGTGCAAAGTGACAAAGGTCAACTAGATGAAACAGGAATACGAGCCCCCATCAGGGAGAGCTGTTACCTCAGCCTGTTTTCCCACTATGTGGAAATGAGTTACTGGACACAGACTTCATTAAGCTGTAAGCCCAATTACTATCACATGGCGTCAACCATATTGCAATTACAGTCCCTCCGAAAGGCAGCTAGCCACCGTTTTCAGTAGAGAAACACTGGTTTGGACAAGGTTTATAAATGATTTTCATTAACTATCATTTACCATTAGTGCAAATAAAAGCAGTAAATGCCCACTTTGCTGTAGAGAATGACCTTTGGCCCGGATTCTCTCTCTAACTGATGAGGGCTAAATGTATTGTGACAGCTCCTAATCACATTTAGTGCAGCCCATGATTTGATGGCGCTGGGTGTCCCATCAACTACAGACAGCCCTGGCAAGGCTATTATAGTCTGTTTCCTTTTAGAGATATGCATATTAGGATCCCAGGGAATCGAGAAATATAAGCCTTTCCCAATCATCCAGAGTATATTTCAATAGCTTAAAAAGCTCATACAGTTACATCATTACTTACAAAGAATTGCTTGCAATGAGAACATATTTCTCTTCTTTATAATTCAGGTTTATATGCCTAAAATGCATTAATCCGATCAGCCCAACTCTAGTACTATAGATAAAAACCCAGTCATCATAACTCACCAGTCAGAAACAATCCTCTCCAAAATCCACACATAATGTTTTGCAGTTCAGCTTCACCTCATAAAAAGTTAATACAGCTGTGTAATATTTAATACTGAGGCATTGAGGCCTGATTTTGTACTAATCCAGGATAACACATTTCACAGAAACATCTAGGGGAAACTCTAGGAAGTCAAGACTCGTAACATGAAAATGATTCACTTTGGAACTCTAACTCCTTGATTTGAATGAAAACAAGTAAATCGCTTGTTTTCAAGCGAAAAAATCGCTGCCAAATATTCAAAACAAAACACTAAATTATGAGTCTGACTCCACATTATCACAGGTAACAGATTTTTCCTAAAAGAAATTAGATCATGCATGGTATGGTTTAAATGTGTCCCCCAAGATTCATGTATTGGAAACTTAATTCCCAATGTAACCTTGTGGGAGGCAGGACCTAATAAAAGGTGATTGAGTCATGAGGGCTCTGGGCTTATGAATGGATGAATGCCATCACTGTCACAGGTGTGGATTAGTTATCGTGACAGGAGCCTTGTTAGAAAAGCAGGTTTGCTCTGCTCTTGCTCACCAGCTCTCCTGCATCTCTTGCCTTTTAGCGTTCCATCCCAGGATGCTGCTGTAAAAGGCCCTCACCAGAGGCTGGCACCATGCTCTTGGACTGCCCAGCCTCCCAAACTGTGAGCCAAATAAGTTTCTACTATTTATAAATTACTCAGACTAGAGTAATCTGTCATAGCAGGAGAAACAGACTAAGAAAATACATATCCCCAGCAAATGTCTGACACTAAACAGAGGATAATGGTTTCTAAATACACACGCTGAGGCCCAAAGAGAGAAGAGATAGAAGATTTAAAGTTATGCAAAAAATGTTTGCCTAATAAATAGCCACAGCCAAAAGGCAGATGAATACTGCGTGTGCAGTAATGATTCGGAAGCAGGTGTCAATTATCAATTGTCTTTGTAGCATAACAGCCCACTTGTTCTTTCTTCTTTGTTCCCTGCAAGTAGTCTTTAATATCAGGGGGAAACAGCAAGCAATGCTCACTCTGTTCTATAGGAAAGTGAAACATATTTGTGAAAAACTGGAGAAAAGGCAATGCCTTTTATCTTTATACAAATATTTAAGAAAAATAAAGAAATGTCACAACCCCAGAGGATATTTTATTCTTTGGGGTGTTAAAAATAGGTAGTTTACATTAGACAGGTCTCCTTCCTACAGACCTTTGGCAGGATACCATGTGTTTTATCAACACTAAAAGAAACAAATCACTTTTAACTGGCTACATGGATACAGTTTAAAAAAAAAAAAAAAAGAGCCCCATTATCATTGTTCTCTTTAGTTGCAACCTAAGAGAGCCTGGATGTCAAGGAAACTGTTTTCCTCTGTGAACTGAACTTTTAAAATTGGAGATGTGCAAAGTGATTTAAAGAGATACAGTGCCTTCTATGTGAAGAATGGAGTCAGTTAGGAAATCGGAGGCTGGGTAATGAAGATGATGATGGTTTCTCATGGGTCAAGCTCTTTGTCAGACCATTTACTCACACATTTTTTATAGGTAAGGAACTTGAGACACAGCAAGGTAAGTAATTTACCTAGGTCACACAAAGCAGTCACAGTTGGCAGTGCCCATCCACGCACTGTCCTGGTGTCCAGTCTTGCTTTTTCTTGGAATTGATGTAATGGACTATCTGATCCTCACACCACTGAATATTTAAATCACATAACTCACTTCATTTCAGCTGGTTAGCAAGCAGCTAACTGTCATGTGTTGTCTGTGCCTACAGGGAGATAATGAGTTGGCCAGTAACGGGCACCTTAGGGCTCGCTGTATGTTCATCAATTGGCTTTCTGGTTTTATACATTAGGGTCAAAAGTTTGTCAGTCTACAGCTGAGAGAAGAAACCTCTAGCAGTGCATTGACAAATGAGTGTTCTGAGCCTAGAGGGATTGGGCCCAGAATGTGACAAATACATAAAATTAATACCATCCTGTGATGACATCTCCACAGGTTTGGGGCAGGATATCTGGAGATTAGCACTGGCCAAGGTAGACCCTTTTCCTTTTAGTTAAACGCACACAATTACACAATTCACGGTTTCTGGTATCCCATGGTTTCCCAAAACATTTTTTAAAAGGAAAAGAAACTACAGAAAATAAAAGCCTACGGTCATACAGTTAACCTATAACGAGCTCATTATACCACCCTTTAATACTATCTTACAAAGAGATTCCCCTGAATATAATGATTCAGGACATGCTTTATTTGTACTTCTTCATGCTATCCTGCACTTTGGACATGGATTATAGAGCCTATTGTGCTGCTTTTTTTTTTTTTTTTTTTTAACTTCAAAGTCACTGAAACTAAAAGCTCTGCTCCCTTCTTTAATGTTATACATTTATGAACAAGCCACCATTGGAAATGAAATATTCTAAACGTTTCTTCAAATAGATGCTCCATGTTTTAGTAAAACAGGGCAGTTTCACTTAATCCAGTTTCTTTTGTGAAAAGAGAGTTTTTAAATTCAATCTTTAAAAAATGGGTCACCTGCAACTGTGTCAAATTCCTAATTTATTCATCGCCTTAACCTTGACATGCCCAAGCACAACAGGCTGCCTGTTCGTACATTATACATGCTGGAGTTTAAATTAGGGAGGAAAGCACCCTGAATGATACTGAGAAAAGAGAGTTGTGAGGTCACACCCTAGGAAGATGTTACAACAGAGGACTAAAGAGCAAAGACTGACGTTTGAGGCATATAGAGAGATTAAAATCCCAGCTTTGCTACATGAGAAATATTGACCTTTGGCAAAAATTATTTAACTTCTGAGTCTCTATTTTCTCACATAGATTAGAATAATTTTTTAAAACTACCAGTTGAGCAATTACCATGCTCCAGACATTATTCTGATGAGCAATTTAAACTTCACCACTTTACAATGAAGGAAGTATTATTATTGCCATTTACAGATGAGAACCGTGTAGTTCAGTGAAGTTAAAAGACTTGCCACGAGCTGGGATTTGAACCCAAGCGTGTGGCTCTGACTTGTCTCCTTAATCATTTTACTGAATGCCTCCCAGGACTGACAGTATAATTAAATGAGATGATATATGAAATATATTACCCAGCAGGTATTAGGAAATTCCCATTGTCATTTTGATTTTTATGTAATAATTATGAGTTTATTTAATGCTGAGGTGAAAAGAAATGTAGGCCCTAGAGGTTAAAAGTTACTCCTTGCATCGGGAAAATTTCTGCTTATTCAGTGCAAATATTATTTATATCAATTTCATATTAGTAGCAACAACACCATAACAGTAACAGAGTTGATTCTGCAGCATGGCAACAGGCCCAGAAGATACAGGTTCAAAACCCAACTATGCTACTTACTGGTGAGAACTTGGGCAAGTTGCTTAGTCTCTTAAAGCTTCATCCATGCAAGGCTGCCTACCTCTTAAGACTACAGTGAGAATCCCATGAAATGATACATCAAAGCACTTAGCACAGTACCTGGCAGAGAGTAAGGACTCTCTACATATCAGTTATTATTTGGGTATCTCAATAGACTTCAAGTCCTCTTGTGTAAAGTATGTCTATTCGTGTTTGCTCATTTTGGAGGTCATATGCTAACACAGATGTCCCAAAGCTATTATAGGTGGTATTACTTATAAATCTACAGAATGTTTTCTCTTACGAGCACATACATCATCACCATCATTTTCCCAACAGTGTTAACACAGACAGCTGAGAGCACACAAGGCTTTTTTTCTGTTTTCCCATTTTTTTCCCACTTTTTTTACCAAACATATTTTTTTTCTTTTTAATGAACTCATTTCTAAGTTTTTTGGATCATTCTTTTTTTAAAATATATTAATTTCTAAATATTCTCGGTTTCTTTCTACACTACTTTACTCCATAATGCGTCCAGCATGTGTGCAGGCTTCATAAACTTGTCCTTTGACAACATTTAGCAAACACTGGGCACCAACACTCAATAGCACAGCTCTGGATTCTTCTCCAATGGTTCCCTTAAAAATGTCTCCTTTACCCAACCCTTGACTATAATAAAGTCTATTCCATATCTTCAAGTTTTCATATCTCCTTTACCTTATGATATCCAAAGTCAGAGAAACCACATTGTACCTCTGTGTTAGCTGTTGAGAAGGGAAAGAATGATTTAGAGAAATCATACCAACTCAACTAGTTGAAAAATAAAAAATCAATCTAAACATTCAGGTTGTTTTTTTCCTACACCACAGAAAATAACTTTCTCTAAAGCTTTAAAACTGTCTTTATTTCTCCCTAGCTATTTCAGATTATTAAAAAGCCTTTACTATCCCATTTTCTTTTTGCCCTGTGGTCTTTGGATCTCATTAGAAATGTTTATTCTTGAGAATATAAGCTTTTGCCATCCAGTCAAAAAATATTGAACTTCTCTCCTTTAATCACCAATTAGCATGTTTTGTTTCTCTGGTCTGTGTTGATGCACTTTGAGAGTTAGCTTCCTATTTCTCTGCAGAGAGGGTAAGCCCTTTCACACCAATTTCAAATGGGAAAAATGAAAGTGGAACATTTCAGATCTCTCCTTCCTTTTCACTTTTTAAATATTTAAGACATAATCACTAATCCATTAAAAAGGCATCATTTTACCCCAAATAATCCTTCTACCCAGAAAAGAGAGTACATTTGTAGCCTTCTAACCTAAACCACCTCAACAATAAAACAACATATTCAATTTTGGGTAACAAAAGGTCCCAAAGAAGGAGGATGATCTAATGGTCTGAATGTTTTCCTAGAGAACAAACTTGGTCCCAGTGAGAAACACAATCGCTGGTCTGAACCTCTTAGACCTACCACACCCAGCCCCCAGTCTGAGAAGGCTGTCTCAGGTCAGGTACAATGACACGCCAAACATACCTGTCCCCACCTCCCCTTTTGCCCTTTTTCTAAAGTGGACTTATAGTCACTTCTTTACCAGTTCTGCAAGATTTAACTCAGAGGACCAGAGGAGTTATATTTGTCATTGTTTATAGCAAATCATTATATCCCCAATTACAATCACTGCATTCTAAAGCATGTACATCTTGCCTTTAGACTGTTCGTCTGCTGTGCTTTGTCCACACGGAGTAATTCTAAAACCAGAAAACCAGTAAAGACTACTTATTTGTATAAATGTGTAAATATTATTCACTATAGAACCAAGAGGAGTAATACATAAGGAATCTGTGATCCTTAAATCACTTCCAATTAGAGAAAATACATTTTCAGGCTCCCACACCGATTCCTTACCTTCTATCTTCCTTTCGTTTTCTTAAGTCTTACTCCTTTTCCAATTTTTTTATGTATTTTATTTTATTTTATTAAAATATAATCTTTTCATTAACTTCCCAAATTTTTGCACACACAAAAATAACTTTTTTCTTTCTTCATGCTTTATTGGTAAGGTGCCTAAGTATAAAATTCTAGCAGCAAACCTTCCGCTGCCCTCCTAGTATTTTGAAGACACTGCCTTCCTTGTCTTCTACAATCCAGTGTTACAGACAAAAGGCAGAATGTCCTTCTAAGTCATATCCCTGGTAATTGTCTCCTCCCCTCTCTAGCAGCTTTTAGGATCTTTCTTTTATCCTCAGTCTGAGGATTCCCATAGGATACATTAAATGTATCATTGCAACTTTCATGACAGAAACCCACCTCCTATTATTTGGTTCTTAATGTGAAGCCCTCTAAGTCATGCTAAAATCAGATTGGGCCAGGTTGATGGTCTCAGACAATGTTATTAGGTCTGAGACTCTCTGCTTTCCATCTCTCAGCCCTGGTCTTCTGTGTGTTGGGTACTTCTCAGGCTAATGCTCTCTCCTCGAGGGACAAAAATGGCACCTTTTGGTTTCACTGTCACAGGGTCCTTAAGTGATAGAGATCTCAGTAAGGCCAAGAGTCAAGTCTCTCCCAGCTTCCACATTCATCCCTTAGAGAGCATCAATCAGCCAGTTCTAACATATAGTAGAGGAGCTGTTACCAAAAGCTGAACAGACAACATACTGTATATACTCGAGTATAAGCCGAGTTTTTTCGGCACAAAATTGGTGCCAAGTTCGGGTTTTTCAGCACAAATTTTGTGCCAAAAAAACTCGGCTTATACTCGAGTATATATGGTAATCTGCTAAGCCAGCAACAGGTTTGGGGGTTGTTTTTGTTCGTTCCTCTTGATACTTACTGGAATCTTTCAATCAGAAGTTATATTTCTTCTGAAGAGCTATAGTTCTTCTGCTAAAGAAAAAGGTTCTCCTATGATTTTTTGGCTATACTCTTTTCCATTCTCTCTCTGGAACTCCCATTAGAATCACGTTGGCGAGCTAAGCCTTTGCTTCTAAGCACTACTTCCCCATTTTATGACTCTTTTTCACTGCACATTACAGAAGTTTTCCTAGATTCTATATCAACACCACCAACATGGTCTTCAGTTTCATCCTACTTATTATTTAGCTCCTCCACTGATTTTTGTTAGTGCTAGTGATCTTTTATTTTTATAAGCTCTTGTCTGTTTTTAGGATGAAAGTTCTTCATTTACTCTGAGAACATTATTTTGAAATTTTTGCCATCATTTGAATTGTTGCTATGGACTTTAAACGAGCTGTTCTGTTCCTCTTTGTTCTCTTCATTCACAGATTCCCTCAAGGTTTTCATCAAGTATTTGTAACAATTGTTTCTTCATATTTTTGAATGCTGGACCTAGGAGAGATGGCATGCATTTACTTTACAGCTATGTTTGCTTCCACAAGCTTTTCTCCCTCGAATGGAAGGGCTGACTGCAGGTTCCAGGTGGGACTACAGGATATGGGAGTATGACAACAGGTGCATACCGTGGAGTATTTGGACATGAGGCATGCAAAGAAATTGGGGCAGCTGGGTGGCACCTGTGGTTCAAAGGCGTAGAGCGCCAGCCCTATATGCCATAGGTGGTGGGTTCAAATCCAGCCCCTGCCAAAAACTGCAAAAAAAAAAAAAAAAAAAAGAAAGAAAGAAATTGGGGGCAGCCACAATCACCACAGGAATAGAACAGTTTGCTATATTTCCTTTCTAGGCACCTGCCTTTTCTTTTGTTGCTCTTACTATATCTGTTCTAAAAATCAGGATTACCTGCAACCACTGCTCTGCTTACTCATAGGCTTCTATATTCTCACCAGAATCTATTCCCAGGCAAATCACTGTGTTGAGGAAGCAGTTCTTCAAGCTTAACTTAAAGGCAAAAGCCCATTCCTCCAAGCTGTTCTGATTAGTAAGGACAAGGAGGAGCAGACCCTATCACACCATGACTGTGGTGACTGCCTGCAGCCCATTCAAACTCTTTGCCAACCCACACTTGAAGCTGCTCTGGATTGTGTTTTTTACTGAGTTTTCTCCATCAGTCCATCAATTGGACCAGTGTTTTCTCTCTTCCACATAATCTTTAAAACTTCTGCCTGACAGTACCATTTTGTATTCTCTAGTGCTTATTATAGTTCCATTTTTTAAAAAATATTTTTTCTGTAATTTTAATAGAAGGAAGAAGAGTTAGATACGTTTGATCTGTTTACCTTCATGGAAGTCTCCAGATACCACTTGGGGGTTACTGGATTGACAAAAATTACAAAGACTGGTAATATTGAGTTATGGCATATGCATATGAAATAGGCACTGTCCTCTTTGAAAAAGGAGTTTGGAATATCCTTTTTGGAGGGAATTTGATCATCACAATAACTTGTCAAATGACCACAACCAACGGCTTTGTAATCTCACATTTATAATTTACCCTACAGAAACACTAGCGTGACTACTTAAAGATATGTTACATAGTTTTGGCACCTGTAGCTCAGCGGCTAGGGCGTCAGCCACATATACTGGAGCTGGCAGGTTTGAATCTAGCCCAGGCCCGCCGAACAACAACGACAACTGCAACCAAAAAATAGCTAGGCATTGTGATGGGTGCCTGTAGTCCCAGCTACTTGGGGAGGCTGAGGCAAGAGAATCGCTTAAGCCTAAGAGTTTGAGGTTGCTGTTAGCTGTGATGCCATGGTACTCTACCTAGGGTGACATAGTGAGACTCTGTCTCAAAAAACAAAAGATATGTTACATAATTGTGTTTACTGAAGCTCTCTATTTATAAGCAAATATATAGGCAATGGAATAAATAGGGTAATGGTTTAACAATTAATTTATATACAAAAAAATGAATAAAGAATGAGACAAATCTACTTATAATGACTTGTGATTGACAAAAGCAACTTGCAGAAAAAATATTTTTGATGATCACATTTAAAAAGTGTTAATGATATGTCTTGCTCTCATTCTGATATGAATACTACAAAATGCTTCTAGCACATTTATTTTGTCTATTCCATTTCTTTTTCATTTTAATTTGTAGTCTTGGGTATAAGCCAAACATAGTTGATGGCTATTGTCAATTAAAAACAAGTAGGCCAGACATGTGGCTCATGCCTTTAATCTTAGCACTACTGGGAGGCCAAGGCAGAAGGATCACTTGCGCTCAGGAGTTCAAAACACACTGAGCAAGAGCAAGACTCCATCTCTACTAAAAATAGAAAAACTAGCCAGGCACCTATAGTCTTAGCTACTCGGGAGTCTGAGGCAAGAGGATCTCTTAAGCCCAAGAGTTTGAGATTGCTATGTACTATGATGGTGCCACAGCACTCTACTTAGGGCAACCAAGTCTCACTCTGTCTCAAACAAAACAAGAAAACAAGCAAAAACCCACATAGTGTCACAAAAACGTGAAATGTGAAATTTCTCTGAATAGAGAATTTGATATATTATACTGCCTTCAAAAAATGTGGTAAACCAAAAGTAAATTATTTTAGGATTTTAGAAATTTTTCCCTAATTTTCATCTTCATACCTCCCAAATTTTAGGTATCCAAATTCTGTTAGCTGATGTCAGAATCCCTCATACCATGACTGGAATTTACCTTCATTAACACCAAGATACATTTAGCAAATAACCTCTAAATGACAAATTTACTTACTTCCAGAATCAATGCATAGTTGTATATCATCTCTCCAAAGACAGCATAATACTCTGGTTCACACATTATTTCTTTATAAGCTCTCATTTTCCCACCCTTGGACATTTCAGAGTAAGGAACAGCATAACCAGGACAAGAATGTATTTGGTAAAAAGCAAAGTGTTTCCCAGAGATAGTAAAGTTTAGAATTGTGTTATAATTTCAAAAATGACATTTGAATACTGTACACTCAAAATGTCTAGAGACACTTAGCAAGTTTTACTAATGTATCCAAAGGCTTTCTTTAATTCTGTTAGTGTCTTTGATTTGCAGCATTTTTAAAATTCTTTCTTAAATTCATCTGTTTATATTATCCATCTGTTCTTGCATGTTGCCTCTTTTCCATTAGAACTCTTAGCATGTTAATAACAGTAATTCCCATTCTGATAATCCCCATGTCGCTGCCATATCTGAGTCTGATTCTGATACTTCCTCGGTCTTTTCAAACTGTGTTTTGTGCCTTTTAGTATGCCTTGTCATTTTGGGTTGGAAATCGATCATGAAGTACTGGACAAAAGGAAGTGTGATAAACAGGTCTTTAATGCTCTGGTGCTAGGCTGTGAGGGAAGGGAGGCCTCCACAGGCCTGTGAGTAGGTCTCCGGTTTACCCAACTTGTGCCTCTGGGCTGTGATCTTTACTAGTGTTTCTGTCCACCCCTTTCTATCTTCCAAAACAGGTCAAAAACTAAACGGGTCTTCCCCTGCCCCTGTCAGTTAGGCTTTGGTAAAACACCAGTCTAATTTCTTTGGAAGGCAGATCCCCCATTAAGGAGAACAGAATCCCTGGGATATATTTCAAAATAGCTACTTTTCCTCTCCCCCTGTCAGAAGCAAAAGAGGATTTTTCTCCAATATTCATTGTGAGACTCTCCAATATTCATTGGGAGACTCCAGGAGACAAAGCTCACAGCGTGCAGGAGCCACACCCTAAGACCAGGCCCACCGCAGTGTGTTTTTTTGTTTTTCCCTTGAGGATGAGGATTTTTTTTTTTTTAAATGTCAGGTTAATGTGAGGGTACAAATAACTAGGTTATAATCTTTGCACTTGTTAGGTAGAGTCCCCCTTGTAGTTGTGCCCTGCACCCAAAAAGTGTCCCATATCCCCTTACATTGTGCCCATTAAGTGGGAGCACTCCAATCTCCTCCCCTCCTATCCTCCCACATGCCTCCTCCCCCAACCGGAATGGAATTCCTAGAGTTTCTAACTCTCAAACTTGCCCACAGTGAGCCTCCAGCAAAGCAGCAATTATAGTTTAGTTTTCTCAACCAGAGCACTATTTTGCCCAGAGGTTTCTCCTCCTGGTTTTCTTCTCTGATAAATTATAATTCTTTATTTTTCCATACTAATTTGAGGGTAGCAGTTTGCCTTGTAACCCCTCAGCTCTCTGGTGGATCTAAGAGTTATTGATTTTTCAGACTGTTTGGCTTTTTTCCTTACTGTATGGAGGATGGAGATGACTGATAAGCCCCTCACATGCCAGACTTGGAAAAAGAAAATTTTATAATCCTCGATACCAGATGCTTACTTAAAAGTATCTGTCTTTTTTTATTTATTTTAAACATGACAAGAGAAAGAAAGACAAGTAAATTTACCCAATACATTAGCAGCAAGCCCTATGAGAAGTTTGAGTCCCTGACTATCACACCAGCACCTGTTGTAATAGCGGCAAATTTCTTACCTCCAGCAGGATGCACAGAAACTTTTCTTAGCAGTTAGAAACTAGTGGTAACATAGCTTTTAACTCCTTATCTGGTGGTGGAGGTAGGGAGAAGGAGCAATCCTTTGTCTTTACTAACAGATTAATAGCTAATTCAGATAGTGAAGGTAGATATTAAGAATTAGGATATTCCTCATTAGTATAGTGATGAGTTTAAAAAACAAAAAAGAATTGAGACAACTTGGAAAATTATATCACTCTATTGTCCAAAATTGTATACACGCAAACACACCCCATAGTAGGGGAAAATGAAATGGGTAACAACTACAAAAAGAGACGCTGAATACATTATTAATAACAGAAATACAAATACATCTCATTTTTAAATGTAATTTAGAAAAGGGAACACTTTTAAGTATGCTAAGAATGATTTTCATGTATGTTTTTCCTAAACTTTCTTTAGCAATGACATAAACAAATACAACCATTCTCGGAAAATGTATGGCAATATTTACTATATATACTATAATGAGGCAATCCACCTCAAATGTAACATGTACACCAGAGGTATTTTGATGCAAAAAAGCATTGCTTATCCTACCTGGGAGTTAGAAACACTCTGGATACCTTCCACCAGGGAAGTGAATCAGTAAAATGCACTATGAAATGCTATGGAGCTGTTACTGAAGCAAACTAGCTATACCCAAAGTATAAGTAGATACTAAACACACAGTTTTACATAAGAAACCAAAGAAGAACCATAGGATAATATATAAACCAAGATGACACATTTTATACAGGTTCATCTGTCTTTAACGATGAATGTGCTAGAGTGGGCTCCTATGTGGAGGAGGAAAATCGAAATGGGGTAAAGGAGTGTTGAGGATTAAAGGTAGAAGATGAAAATAAAAGGGAAACCTCGACTGGGAAAGAGGAAACAGGAAACACACACAAGCCCTCTCTGGGAGACTATAGTTCATCCCCCTTCTCCACTTTCCCTAAACTTACCAGCTCCCAGCAGAGAGGAACCAACCCCTTGATGCTCTTCTTATCAAGCTTTTCCTCATGCCTTATGTTTACCTGATGGGTTCTCAACCAAGTAATTACATGCATTTGATTCCTATGACTTTGTTCTTAACTGAGTGATTCAATTAAAAAATAATAATAACGCAGTATCTTAGTACTTGTCAACTCCCACTTCTTCATTTTACAAGTCTAGACTTGTTTTGTGATTTTGAAAGTGACATTTAAATATACTCATACCATTTAGAGGCACTTAAGAATATGTTATAATCCTTGACACTGAATGCTTATTTGACTGTATCTGTAATTTGGAGGTATTTCTACTAGTTATTATACATATGAGAAAAGGGAGGGGAGAAAGTCTGGCTTAGACACATAAATCCAGTAAACTAGCAGGCTATAAGAGAGGTGTTAGGGCCTCTGACTCTCAGACTAGTGGGTCTACTACTAGTGTCAAGCCCAGGAAGATGAAGAGTTGCCAAAGAGACGGATTCAGGCCATCAGGAACTGATCTCAGATCTCCGGAGTCCCAGGTGAGTTTCTCCTCTCTTCACTATGCTTATGCACTGACTCCAACTAATCCACTGTTTCATGCAGTAGTTCTTCCCTGGTAAAAACAATATCATTATTTGAAGTCAGGAATCATAGACCTCTGTTATCCACTGTTAATTTCCAAGGAGACAGCATCACAAACTCGCATATCAACACTGGAATAGATACAGTTACAGTCAAGCCTACAAAAAATTAGGGACTGTTTTTTGTTTTGTTTTGTTTTGTTTTGTTTTGTTTTGTTTTGTTTTGTTTTGGGGGGGGGGAAGTTAGCAGTTCCATACACTCATATTTTTCACATGAAATCCAAAAAGGCAGAATGACTTAGTTAACTTTTAAAATATTTTTTCACAAGTGAATAAAGGCTTCACTGCTAAAAATCCAACATCATATGGTCTTAGTTCTCTGAATTAAACCTCTACTTTCTTCATTTACTAATCACATGTTGCCATCATTGTAGCATTAGAAAATTAAATTAGTTTTTACTAACAAAATGCTTCAAGAAAAAAAGTCTCACAAAGGCTCCCCACGAAAAAATTTAAAATAGTTTCAGAAGAGTGAATTAAAATTATTCATTTTAGTTTTCCCAAAGTCTAAATCTCTTCAGGCACCTTCTGTGCTCTTTTATTTAGAGGAAAAAATATTCGGCTATCTGCCTGTACTTTCTCCTTGCAGCATTAGGCCCAAAGAAAGAGAAAAGAGGAAAATAATTCCAAAGAAATCCTAAAACATAAGAAAGGAAGAAACAGATTAGAATCAAAGTGATTTTTGCAGGATGTTGAAAATGGCGTCACTTAGAGTAAACCTGGATATACAGATTACATGTGACTAACTCTGACCTTTCATGAAGAATTGAGATTTTGACAGAAAGAGCTTCCAGCTATAAGAAAACAAAAGCAACAACAATAAACAACACTGATAATCTTTTCTAACAGAAGCACTATTCATGGACAAAAGAATTGAAGTGGAAAAATAACTTCAGATTTCAATCAACTCTACAGAATGGTTCACACAAACATACACAGAAAACGGGCTTAAATAATAATCACCTGAACAAAGTTCAATAAAGCTGGGGTAATGACACATCTCTCAGGTTTTATACAGACTTCCTAGGCTTAGCAGTGCCTATGAGGGCACAAAAGGAGCATCTCATAAAAACAGAAGTCCACTTTTAACCATCCCTGCCCAAAGAGACTCTAAAAATGCTTAAAGGTTTCCAGGTAAGACTCCCAAGTCACACCCAGGAATGTATTTCAAAGTTTAATAGCCTATGCTACCAAGAAATTACTTCATGTAGGTAACGTAAATCACCCACCCTAGAGATTTAACCTTTTTCATTTCAGAGCATAACAGGTGGCCCTGCCACAGTGAGGAGTTATTTCTTTACTAGAAATGCATTATTAATTTGCTCTTCAGGATCAGCTGCTGCTGATTGACCTTTGCTTCTGGTCTCCCTTCACCACTCTCCCAACACATTGGTCACTCCTCAAACCCTCTGCAAGACATGAGAGCAAGTCATGTGCATGGAAGAGCAAAGGAAGCACCTCCACAATATTTATATGGAGAACTGGAGAAGTCTACGGAGCCTGTGAGATCCCCGCACTTGAGGGAGGAAATTGAGAGCAACACTCAAATGGATCACAGAAGACCCAGTGGTCCCTTTCTAAGCTGTAAGGAGCAAGTTAACTCCATTTTGTTAAAACTAACTTCATCTTGTCCCTCAGTCTTCATTTTGCAGCTGCATACCAAAGATGTTAGGCAGCCTGCTCCCTCCCCTGACCCCGTCCTTGCCCCTTGATCCTTGCCCTTATGCAACGTCTGCTCCAAGTGCGATAACAGCACTTTCCAGACAGCCAAGGACAACTGCTCAGTCTCCTAGCTCCCCCCACTATCAGCTCACCTCAGCGGCTCACCTCACACCCCCTCCCTTTTTTCTTTTCTGTACCCTTAAAACCTTCCTCCTTTTTGAGATCAAGGCTTCTCTGCTCTCCTGCTGCATCAGGAGCAGGAAGCCCAGGCTCAAGTTTGTAAATAAACAACCTCTTGCTTTTGCATCGGACTTGGTCTCCGAGTGATTTATGTGGGGGATCCCGTGACTCGGGCACAACAAAGCATTTATCCTAAGATATTTCCAAGCACTAACATTTGTCCACTAAACTGTACCAACATTTATCTATAAGGATGTTCACTGAAGCCCTGTTTATAATAGGGAAAATTACAAACAATCTAAAAGTATAACATTCAAGGAATAATTGTGTAAAATTATGTGTAGACTGAGTGGAAAATTATTGATTCACAAAAAAGAATTCTGTTAGACGAGCACATAACAGAAATATTTTTATGATGTAGTACATTATAATATCTAAGAAAGGATGCACTACTATATACAAAGAGTTATAATTTGTTACATTGTATGTATTTGTGTTTACCCAAAAGTATTAGCCTAGAATGATATATACAGAGATCATGGCAATGGTTATTACTGGGTAGTAGAATTATGAGGATTTCCTTATTATTATTTTTACTTATCCATGTTTTCTGATTTTTCTCACAATGACACTATATTGTTTTGAGCTTAAAAAAATATCCACAATTTCTATGTTTGCAAATCTCTTTTAGAAAAAATACCTCACTGTTTTGTACAAAACCAAATAGAAAGTAGATGGGAACATTTAGATAACAAGGATGTTAGGTTCTAGACAAGGGTACATCCAAGAAAGGAAATGTATGAGAGATGTAACAAATGAAAAAATTAGGGTTCAGACCCAATGGCTTCTCTAAACTATTGGAGCTTGCTCCCCTTCAGAATGGCACTCCCATTCCATTTCTTCTTAATTCTCTGCCTCTCTCTTCAGCTTTGGTTTCCTCCACTCTGCATTCTGACTTCAGCTGATGTCAACCATTATGACGTAACTGTACCTTCATCACCTCCCCTTCTGGCCTTTTAAAATTGAATTTCTAATCTCTAGAAGTCAATTAGGCCCACTCATCTCTATATATTTAAAACCAAAGTCACCGTTCTCTTCTTCAAATCTTGCCCCTGCCTTATTATTCCTTCCCTCTATTCAACAGCATCATCATGCGTTCAAAGTAGATATCTCAGGGTTAATCATCCCTAACTCTTCTGTGATTCTCTAAGCAATTCAGGACAAGTCCTGTAATGCCCACTGTCTAAAGTTCTCTAGCATTTGCTGTCTCCTCTTTTTTGTTCTAACAGCTTTAGCCCAATCCCCCATCATCCCTAAGCTGCATCGGATACTTCTTTGCTCCAGTTTAAAACATACGTTCAGTATCTCATCCTCTGTGCAAAGCCATCTAAAGTACCCTCCCCATCTGCTAGATAAAGACCAAACTGCTTTCTGCTATGCACAGGCTTTTCAAAGTTTGGCTTTAAGTCATCTTACCACTTGCCACCATCACCAACTGCATTGGGCCCACAAATAATGGAGTGCTGGCCTATAACGATTTTGGCTTTATAGAAGAGAACCCAAACTCCTGTGACGAAGAGTGGCAGCTTTGGTAAATCTTGTGAAGGCACTGTAGAAAGAATCCACCCATTGCCAGCTTTGGTGAGCCTTTTCATTCTGTCCCACACTACCAACTCACTGGTAAGCTGGTAAACAGATTCAGCTGATACAGAGTTTCTCACCTCCACACCCTAGAACCACCAAGTTTCTACCAAATCCCAATCATAAAATGCACATGATGCCCATGTGTCATTGCATCCCATTTCCACTACCTGGAAGCCCCCTGCCTTTTCTCTACCTACCATTATTCTTAAGAGTCTTTCTCAAACTTTCCTTCTCTGTTGTTTTAGCCTTAGCCCTGTGCTTTGACAACATCATGCAGATTTTTCAATTATATGTCTCACATCACCACTCCCATGGCATCCCATTAAATGAGACTGTGAACAGGGTCCTTGCCCAACTCCTCTGTTGACATTGGGAAAGCTAAATAGTCCCTTTCCCAGGCTATCTCACAGCTAGGGATGGTCGTGTGATACAACCTGGCTAATAAGACATCAGTAGAAGATTGCTGGGGAGTTTCTAGGCAATTTTATTGTTTTCCTGATCAGAGAGAAAAGCACAGCTTACACTTCCCTCTTCCTCTCACCTCACACATGGACAGAATACCTGGCTCTGCAGAGGCCATCTTGTCACCCTCAGGACAAAGTCAAGAGAATCACACATACTATAGCCCTCACATCTCAGTAGCCAGCAAACTTCCAACTTATAAGAAATTGTAAGAAAAGTCAATGCCGGTTTATCTATCATTCATGTTTGTTACTCGGTACATTTTAACTGATACTGTTTTTCAACAGATTAATGTAGGAATTAATTCATTAATATTCAACACTACTGGGGACCTACTACTCTCCTGATAGCAAGCACTTTTGGTTATTTGTCCTTCTTTAGTCTTCAGGCATCACCATTTTATTTACAGAATTGAATAATGATGCGCTTAAATATTAAATAATTTTTTCAAACACTACACATAGCTATGAAGTTTTTGAGCCAGGATTCAAGCTCAGAGTTGTCTGATTTGAAAGCTTGTTCAAAGAATGGAGAATCCTCAAAGAACTCAAATTAGAACTCCCATGTGATCCTGCAATCCTATTACTAGGCATCTACCCAGAATAAAAAAAAAAAAAAAAAATCATTTTATCATAAGGACATCTGCACTAGACTGTTTATCTCAGTTCAATTTACAACCCTCAAACTGTAAAAACAACCTAAATGCCCACTCACCCAGGAATGGATTAACAAGCTGTGGTATATGTATACCATGGAATATTATGCAGCCATAAAAATAGGGAGACTTTACATCTTTTCTATTAACCTGGATAGAATTGGAACACATTCTTCTTAGTAAAGTATCACAAGAATGCAGAAGCAAGAATCCAATGTACTGGATTCCAATATGAAGCCAGTAGATGACTAATACACACCCACATAAGAGAAAAATTCAAATCAATTCAGAGTGGGGAGGTGGGGTATGAGGAAGCAAGGAGAGAGAAGGAGGGGGATGAGGTGCTCCCACTTAAGGGGCACAGCGTCACGGTGTATAGCACATCTCTTGGGGCCAGGACACAATTATAAGAGGAACTTTACCTAACAAATGCAATCAGTAGAAAAAAAAGAAAGAAAGAAAGCTTGTACTTTTCAGCACCTGTGAAGACTGAGTCAATGAGGCCAAACCAAGAAAAGAGCTGTCAAAGCCCACGTGGGTTTGTAAGCCCAGTAAATGAGAAAGTCTGCATCAACTAGATCCATTTACCAGTTTACCAGTGACCTGGTAGTATAGGACAGATAAAAATCCTCACCAAAGTTGGTAATAGATGAATTCTTTCTAAAGTGACTTCACAAGAATTATCGATACTGCCACTCTTTTATCACAGGAGATTGGATTCTCCTCTATAAAGCCAAAATAGTTACAGGCCAGTGCTCCGTTTTCTTCCACATGCTGGTAAATTTATTCACAAAGGAGACCCATGTTCTAAGAAAGGGGAGGGGAAAGGCTGTTTAAACCATTTATGAGCAAGTAAAAGCATCTCCTGAAAGAAAATCCTTCTGTTTGGAATTAAGAAAGCCATGTTTGGGATCAGAAATGATTTTCAAAAGAGTAGGAAGACACCTCCACTCTATGATTTAAGGATCGAGAAATATGTGGCTTAATTTCCCCCAGAGTACTATATTGCACTTACTCAGATGGACACAGGGTGGAAGAAAGGGAAAGGGCTTTGTGTGAGACAGAATATATTTATATCCCAACTCCACTACTGTGTTTTAGCCTGTGAAACTCAATTGACATCATGGTCAAATGGTGGTAATGTACTCATTTTGCAAGGTCTTGAGGATTAAATGAGATAAGAGATAAACAAAATACCAGGCTCTCCTGATATACAATGCCTGGCCCTCCTAAATGCTGGATAAGCAGTGTTGCTGATAGCAATGATGACAGTTACAAAAGCAATGACAACAATAGCCCAAAAGTATCCCACCTGCATGAGACCAAAAAAGGCGGCTGGGATATATGCTAGTAAAGGGTTACTAGGAGCAGAGACATGAACATAATTTTGAGGACATTTTGTACAAACAAAACTGACTACTTCCCATGAGAGGGTTGATATCCTGAAAACCTCCCATTACTCCAGAATAATCCTCAAAAAGGATAGTGGGCTTTGATATTTACTAGTGCAAAGTGGTGCCCACTCCCCTCAATGTACCAACAATATAAACATTTTACAATGCACGTGGCCATCAACTTTGAAATTATGTAATTCTTGCTAAAAATTTTATGGAATTAGGTTCATATTATTCTGAATTGTACTTATAAAGTATTTTTTGTCACAAAATTTCAAATATAATTTCAGTTCTCATAAAATGTGACGGTGGAAACTTAGACCAAGTTCTAAAATCTGAAATTTCAGGTAGAGATTGTTGCCTTTCTATAAAATTTATCCCAACTCTTGCTTCTAGAAAACACACTTTTACCTGGGAAGCAACTGCCTCAGGGTAATCACAGTTCCCAGCTGCCTTGGACCAGCCATAGCCATGTGCCTAGTCCCCTCCAGCAGAGTGTAAGTGGCATTGCCATCTCCATACCCTTACACCTTCCACAGATTAGATGCAGAAAATGTGGCCACAAAACATGGCAGAACCAAAAGATGGAAGCATTGTGGGTGCCTGAACTGCTGAATTAAAAACAAAAAACAAAAAAAAAAAGCCACAAACTGACTACATCCTGGACTGTGACACGAGTGATGAAATTCTGTTGTGTGAGAGGCATTATATACCTTTAGATATTTCAATAGCAGTTAAACCTAATGTAGATTCCATAGAGGAAAGTTAAATAAAAAAAGATTTGAGTTAATAAGAACAGGTGGGATTCTAAAAGCAAGAAGCAAAAAGAAAATCTCGATAACATGTAATCACAACCCTTTTAAAAGGATTTTAAAAAATTGAACCCACCAATATCCATGAAAATATCCAGCCAGTGTATCTAACAGGTGTTATATAGCAAATAAAAAAGAAGAAGAAGAAAAGAAAAAAATTGAACCAGTCAGATATATGCTTATCTTTACATCCCTGTTTATGTGAAAAGCCTCGGTTAGTCGGCCTACACAGGTTTCAAAAGAACCTTTACTAATGTTTCTATCTCCATGCAAATGAAAATTAAGGACACGTAGTTACTGGAAGAATCTTTCTAAGAAACTGGCTACAAGAACCCACCTCCAAAAGGGACCCGATGATTTTCACCTTTTAGTATTCATACCCTTGTGCTATCCCACAGCCACATGGAATAGGGCTGATCTGTGTAAATCTAAAAAGGGTATGCGAACAAGACAGTATGCCCTTGAAAGACAGACAGTAAAAGACATGTTTCATTCATCTAGACTCAATTCATGAAAGACACCTTTCATTCATGAAAGACACCTTTCATTCATCTAGACTCAATCTAGCTGCCATGTTGTAAAGATACCCAACAAGCCCTGTGGATTCAGGTAGTGAAGATCTTAGTCCTCCCACCAACCACCAGCAGTAACTTGCCAGCCACAAAACTAAGCCAGTCTTGAAAGCTGTCCATCCAGTCCAGAGGCAAGCTTTCAGAGGGCTGCAGTCCTGCAGTCCAAGCAGGCATCTGTGCTGAAATTTCTAGATCCTGATCTAGAAGCCCTAGCTAAGCTGCTTGATTTCATAACCACAGAAACTGTGTGAAACAGTATCAGTACAGCCTCTGTAAGATGACCAGCCAAGGGAGTATTACAAACTGTTAGCATATGGAAGTGGTCAACATCAGGAACTAGGCCTATTATGCTGATACATATGTGTACACATGATGCAAGTCCAGTTTATGAAAATTAGGTCAACTTAAGAAGGTGATCAATATAGAGGGGCAGTTAACTATGGAGATTCGACTGTATAATTATTATTTTTTAAGTTGCTAAGTTTTGGGTTAATTTGTTATGCAATAGATAACTAATTCACTAACTTGTTCAATATAGAGACAAGAGAGAAAGTTAGCTCTACACTAGGCTAGAAAGAATTTTTTGTTGTTGTTGTTGTTTTGTTGAGTCAGAGTCTTATTCTGTTACACAGGCTGGACTGCAGTGGCACAATCACAGCTCACTGTAGTCTTAAACTCCTAGGCTCAAGTGATCCTCTTGCCTCCCGAGTAGCTGAGACTACAGGTATGCCCACCATGTCCAGCTAATTTTTCTATTTTTTGTAGAGACGAGGTCTGGCTATGTTGGTCAGGCTGGTCTCAAAATCCTAGGCTCAAGCAATCTTCCCACCTTGGCCTCCCAAAGTGCTAGGATTACAGGAGCGAACCACTGCACCTAGCTGGGTTTACTTATCTTTAATTATGTTCAATGATTCTCGGAAATAAGGGAATAGACTGTGCCAGGCATGTGTATTACCTTAAATTTTCTCCAACTGAGTTACACGATAAAATCAGTTCTTTCTACCTGTGTGACAGGCTCCTTTTAACAAGGCAGCAAAGATTCTACTCATGAACTTGTTACTGGCTCATGTGAAAAGCAAATTTAAAGGATTCATTCTTTAGGGGTGTGTGTTAACTGGTAAAGTTGAAGAAAATATGGCTAATTGAACATAGCATACACTTCATTCAGGCAATCAGAAACTCTTAAGAGTCTTACTTTTCACATAAAATGAAGACTTGAAAATTTTATGCTCGTGCTGCTACACGGAACACTGCACCTCTCCCATCTCATGATTGAGAACCCCCATGCAAAACTACTTCAGTTTTATCTTTCTTGACTGAGGGTACTTAAGGGGCAGAAAAAAATCTCTCACTGTGACTGGCTGGCTTGTTGGAAGTGCCAGAGTGTTTGATGACATTGGCATGATCACCGAGGAACAGCGGCTCATTTCCCTCTTTATAGTTTACAGAAACCATCGCTCGCTCTTACATCATACTAGCTGACACACTGACAAGGCCTAACAACACCACCCCCACATCAGAATACTCCATCAGGAAGACTCAGCTTCTAGTTGAGCAACATGGTTCCATACCTTATCACTACACAGCCAAGGTCAGCATCAACATCTGATGATTCTGTGGAGTCTCATAAACAAAGACTCTAAAGATCTAGAACATTTGGTACTTATGCTTAAGTACCAAAGCATTAAGTCCTAGGAATCCACTTTGGAAATAGCTGATTTTTTTCCCCCTACCTGATTTTTAATTAAATCTGAAATTTATCAGATCTCAAAGAAGGACATGGTATAGAATAGACACTAATAAATCATTTCTAGGAAGACTGCAACACTCTTTAACAAAATCCATTTGTGAGTATGGCACCTTGCCCTTTAGATTGTTGGTAGTGTACAAACCGACACTTAAATGCATCTTATGACGACTCCCAACCTGAAGTCATGGAAGACAGTGTTGGAGTTCCGTAGGCAATCCTCATCACTGCAAAACAATGTAACAGAAATGCATTTGCTTATGATAAAGCTTCACAGGTTAAATAAAGGCGAGGGAAGCAACTGTGGCCTGAGGGCCAAATCAGGTCCAACATCTGCTTTTGCAAACAAAATGCTATTGGGTTGTAACCACATTCATTCATTCATGGATTGTGTACAGCAGCTTTTGCACTACAATACCAAGGTGGAGGAGTTGAGACAGACCAAATGGCCCACAACGTTGAAAGTATTTACCTATTTGGTCCTTTCCAGCAAACATTTGCCAACACTTAAAATAAAGTATGACACTTCTCACTTTGGCCTCTGAGTGTAGTAACTAATGTGGGGCCATTTCTTGGCGATTTCTCACTGACTAATAGTTGAAATAACAAATTTGGAAGATTAAGTCCTTCAACATTTATGATGAAATCAAGTTTTCCTTCTTAACCAAGTATATCCCTTATTCATATTTACCAAAATTTAAAAATGGAATCTGCATTGTGCACACACTTGATAAAAAAAAATTAAAAGCATTAGGTAAGAAATTTAGGTAGCCTTCTTTTTTTGAGCATAACATATTTAATTGGTCACTAATACAGAATTAAGAATTCTTTGCCTTATATGAGCATGGATTAATCTATATTGTACAAGATAATAAAATGCTTATAACAAAACTTTATGAGCATATAACACCTACAGGAGTCGAATTCACTGATTTGGAAATGCAAAGCATATATATTTTGCCATTGAGACAGAAAATCTTTGTTAAAGTCTGAAACTGTGAGTTTTTAGAAAGGAAGATTCTCATCTTCTACCTTCAAGGTAGAAGTCCCAGTAAGTCACAGTTTTATTTGAGAAAAGACCATATTTGGAATTCTTACTGCAAGGAATTTTCTCCTCAAACTAATCTGTTAGATCTGGAAAAAGAATGTGTCCATAGATGGTGGTTCTAACCACCCCATAACAAGAAAAAACATTAGACATTCTTTGTTGTAAAACTTCACCTCAAAATACTAACCTCATGAAGGATATACAAAGACTCTAAAGATCTAGAACATGTGGCACTACTGACGTTTTGTGCCTGATATTTTGTTTGGGGGGGAGGCTGCCTATGCATATTTAACAGCATCCTTGGCCTCTACTCACCAGGTGCCAGGAGCATCCTGCCATTGGTTATGACAACCAGAAATGTTACAGATATTACCGAATGGTCTCAGAGCAAGGAGGAGTAAGATCATCCCCTGTTGAGAACCACTGCTCTTGAGAAGGACTTAGACCTATAACTCACCAAAAAGGTGGTAATTTTGTTCAGCCTGGACAAACAATTCAGTTGTTTCCTTCCAAATGAAGTGGCCACATGTCCTGTCACAGATGTAATCACAGTCATGCCCAAAAAGAGGATAAGTCCTCTCTTGACAAAATTCCACTTAGCCAGTTTCTCTGAGTTATCTTCTGCTATAAAACCCAGGTTTCCGTCCTAGACTCTGGTCGGTACATAGAAGGCAGCACAGACATTCAAAGAGACTCGTTTTTCAACTCAGAGTTTCCAAACCCCACCCTGACTTAACAGCAATGATGGACAGCCTCTTATAACTCATCAAGGCTAATAAATAAGTAGCCTGCATTTGCTGAAGAGACCACTGCAAGAGATTATTGCCTTACATATTGCACATTAACAGAATCTCATAGGACAGTGCCAAAAGTTGAAAGTGGCTGTTTTCCTTCTGATCCTTTTAAATCCCAATTCAATTACCATGCTCATTTTTCTGATGAATCATCAGCAGAAAGCCAGACTGTTTTTTAGAGTATGATATGATCCTCAACCGGAACATACTTCTTTCAGACTCTGCTCCACCTTCCTGGCACTAAACAGAAATACTATATTTATCCACACCTAAAACTACTAGTGATCGGTCCAGCCCTGAGGAAGGTTAGTCCTTAGTAGTTAATCCAGCATGAAATTAACCCTTTATAGAACTTTAAGTATTTCAAAGATAGCTGTTATATAACTGACACCAAAAGAAAAATGAAAATAAAAAAAAAAAAAAAAAAGAAACTAAATAACAGAATAAAGTCTGTGGTGTCACTTTATTACTGTAACTCTACCTTGGATAGCTTCAGAGATGCAAATCTCAGCTCTAGGCCACAATTAAATGAATGCATCAAAAATAAGACTTCACATATATTTTCAATATCACAGCAGCTGTAAAATGCTATGTCTTCAATATTGCTTTTCCCTTAAGGATTGTCTTTTCTTTTTCCCCCACCTCTTTTTTCACTAGAGGGACACACAACTAGCAAAGCAACATCTGACATATTAATATTACCACTGGTACAGAATCTCTGTAGAATTCAGAGACTGTGCCATAAACTAGGAGGCTGAAAGGAGAAGCCAAATGGACAAATGACCGCCCAGCATTTCAGATGTGCCTCTGAGCTGGCACAGCAGTGAGCTGAGTGCCTTTCTACAGTAACATGACGTGAGCATTTCTGAGTGATGAACATGTGAAGACAATGGTTAAGGCAAAAAGGTCTCCAGAGATGAAAAACACATTAATTATTCTAGTTTCCCCTAGTCTTGCTCTTCACAGGTGGAACTGTCCAGGTTTCAAGTTGCTTGAAGATGTTGATATAGATGTCAATAGCCCATCCACATTTTCACCCATAGATCCTTGTAGTGAAAAAAGAACTCTGGAATGAGCTGAGCTCCAGCTTCATGTCTTTAGCCCAAACATAAAGAAAGAAATAAGAAGGTAACAGGTAATTATGGTTGGCTACAACTCTAACTTTTGGCAAATGTATTAGTTTTTCTATCCCTGTTTTCGATACTTGTTTAAATGTAACATAAAAATACCAGAAAGCTGTCATTGTTATTATTTTAGCTATACACCTTTTTCTTTCTTGATTACTGTTCCCTTTTTTAGCTGCATTCTCACTCCCTGGGACGGATTATGGGCTACTGGGTGGGAGGAGAGAGTGCTCACATCCAGAACTCTCACTGTTTTCCTTGCATTGCTACATTTTGAATGTGATGCCTAGGAGACTCCCAGCTAACTGGATGTGTAAATAAAAGAGTTTTAGATCACTTCAAGGTGTCATTCAAACTTTCTTACTAGCTAACAAGGAGGAAATTCACCAAATCCACCCTGGGGCCATTTTCCTATCTCTTTTCTGCTGACACTCATGTAATGTGCTAGACGGATGAAGGCAAAGCAAGTCCCACATTAAGATCTTTGGGGACAGTCCTTCCTCTGATCTTAAAAAGACCCCTCTTCTTACTCCTGGATAAAACTAAAGAAATACAAAAAAAAAAAAAAAAGGGCTGAAAGGGTAGTTTCTACTATCATACTTTTTTTCATATCCTTTCTTTTTCTTACAATATGTATTTATCCACTAAAATTACCAGTGATCAGAATGTATTTGAAATTTTATTGAGTGAGATTTAAGAAGGAGAACAGGATACCTTAAGGGTGTAACTTTGTAACTTAGTACTCTTAATCCATTATATAATTTGAAAATTATTCCTTGCATTGTTGTTACAAGCATGGAGTCTCTATGATAATTAGAGTTGGGCTCTTGGCAAGATTTCTCTGCCTGTGTATTCTGACAATAAGTACCATCATAGTAATCCCCACCCAATCACTGGCAAATGGCTAAGAGGAGGTGTCAATGATGCTTCAGGCAATGGTTCAACTACGCCCTAATAAAGACTTTGAACTTGGATAATAGAAAATCCATCTCTTGGAACCACTTTACCAAAGACTGTTTTCTGTAACAGTCAAGGACAAATACCCAGATACAGTAGAATACCTAAGTAAAAATAGCAATACCACTCACCAGAGTTGTTGAATGAGATCTTGTTCTAAGCAACCTCTATACACAACAATATTGGCAGTTCTAAAACCATTTGTAAGTAATTCACCAAGAATCTAAAGCAAACCCGGGGAAGTTGTAAAATCTTCACCCTTATCAAAGGATTAGTTTCAGAGCATCTCAGAAGGGATTTCAATGGCTGGTGTGGGCTACAAAAGATAAAGTCTAAGTTTGTAATATCACTGTCCAGTAGAACTTATTGCAATTATAGAAAGGTTCTGTATCTTTACAATCCAACACGATGGTGGTTAGGCTATTAAGTATTTGAAATATGGCTAGTGCAAATGAGGGACTGAATTTTTAATTATACTTAAATTTAAATAGTCACGTGTATCTGTTGAATAGCATATTGGATGCAGGTCTAGAAAATGAAGAGAGGAATACTGAGAGGTGTCTGGTCTAAGAAAATAGGAAAGCATTTCTTAGGAAAGCTGCAATCTAAGGGCAAGGATAGCAACACATTTCATTTTGCATTCCACCTCCAATTGATGGGTAACAAATCCCCACTTCTGAGCTAAGGCTGAGCTCATTCTAAGCTAAGGCTGAGATCATCTGTAAAGAGCTCTGTGATTAGTTGGCAATGTCTACCAAGAACACAGAAAGGGGAGCTGGTGGCACATGTGTTGTATATTTTCTAAGGCTAATACAACAAGCAGGATTTAAACTCTATAGAAAAAAGTAGGAAGTTAGATTCCCAGATGACAAGAAAGACAGCAACTATAGAAAACAGACTGGCTTATGGTTCTTTATCACCTTGAATTGACGCTCTAGTATCAGTATGAATAAGCAGGCATTCTAGACATGTGTGCCTGCAGCCCAGGGCCCAGATTATTTATTTTGTTATTATCTGTCATATTTATTTGGCTGTTTAGGATCAGTCTAATCCACTAGAATGTGGGCCATATAAGAACATGGACCAACCTGTGCCAGAAAGTATTAGGTCAAAGATTATCCAGCCTGGGAAGAATCAACATTGTTAAAATGTCCATACTGCCCAAAGCAATATATAATTTTAATGCAATACCTATTAAAGCTCCCTTGTCATACTTTAAAGATCTTGAAAAAATAATACTTCATTTTATATGGAATCAGAAAAAAAC
>CAUYPK010051604.1:12500-27494 GCA_963574355.1 Loris lydekkerianus | reverse complement strand
CCCAAGTGCCCATCAACCCATGAATGAATTAACAAATTGTGATATATGTACACCATGGAATATTATGCAGCCTTAAAGAAAGATGGAGACTTTACCTCTTTCATGTTTACATGGATGGAACTGGAACATATTCTTCTTAGTGAAGTATCTCAGGAATGAAAGAAAAAGTATCCAATGTACTCAGCCCTACTATGAAACTAATTTATGGCTTTCATATGAAAGCTATAACCCAGTTATAACCTGAGAATATGAGGAAAGGGGAGGGAGAGGGGAGGGAGGGGGAACAATGGCCAGAGGGAGGGCGATTGGTGGGATTACACCTCTGGTGTATCTTACAAGGGTACATGTGAAACTTGGTAAATGTAGAATATAAATGTCTTAACACAATAACTAAGAAAATGCTAGGAAGGCTATGTTAACCAGTGTGATGAAAATGTGTAAAACTTTTTATAAAACCGGTGTATGGTGCCCCCATGATTGCATTAATGTACACAGCTATGATTTAATTTTTAAAAATCAATTCAATTTATTTTCACTTATGTAGAAGCATTGAGTTTTACAGTGGTTGAAGCTCTTTTTAATTGGATTGGACTGAATTCAGGAAGCAGACCAATTGCCCACATTCCATATCTCACACTACTGTTCTTAAAGTTGGTTAAAAACAAAAAAGTTTCAGAAACTCCTCAATAAATGATATGAAAATCATGCCAACTCTATGTCAACTAACTAGTTGTAGGGTTATGTTTCAAAATGAAATGAGTAAAATGTTGAAATTCAAATGATTCTAATAGAAATAGGATAAAATGCAGAATATTTATGAAACATAAATTAGGGGCTCATTATGTTAACAATTAAGGACAGTAGCAATTTCAAACATCCGCTTTTCAAGGCCACATTTCTAGGAAGCACATCCAGACAGTTTGATTCCAGAGCCCATGCTCTGTTGGCTCCACAAACCCTTCAAATATCACTAATGTTCACATAAGATGTGCTGGACAATGTATTAGGCACATAACATACACAATAAGTCCTCACTCAGCATTGTTAATATATTGCCGCACAAAGGATTCTGTCTGCCTGTGATCAACAGTTTCACTTTTATTTACTGAAAAGTCAGCAATTCCAGAGAACAGCGAGGATATCTCCTCTCTCTGTTCTCCTGTTCTGCTCTTCCGTTTCCCTTTGTTACTTTTATGAGCAATATTATTATTTATCATAGTACATGTTAAACTGATTTTCCTTCACAGGATTACACAATATACCCCTATCTTAAAGTGGTTATCTCTTCAAAGCATTTCTACTCTGGACTAAATTTATAGTCTATCAACACTTCACTGGGTGCATGGAGTGCCCTGGGTCCTGGGCTGGTACCATGGAGTCCAGTTCCCCAACTTACCTATGCCAGTAGGCCTTGGAAGTGAATAAATGGTCTTCATATGTCAACCTGTAGGCTCATCTGGTCTTGTTAGGACCTGATCAGCAGTGCCCTGCGTGAAATGGCCATTCAGGTGAACAGTGGCTGCTAACAAATAGGTTTTTGAAACCATGACTTAGAGTGAAATGACATCCTGTGTGCTGTCAGAACTTAACCATTGTGTATATATCAGTCAATGGTGAAATTGGTTTTGCTATACAGTTTATTTTTTCTTTCATTCTTTCTTTCTTTCTTTTTTTTTTTTGGTTAAAGTCAGAGTTTCCAAGAACCTGTCTATGATGTTAAGTGTGGACATGCTTCACTCCTGTGCTACTGATATAATAATCTCTATTTGAGAAAAGATAAGTCTCAAATTATTTCTGCAAAACAGCCAAAGTTGCTTATTTCTGTATAGTTGAGTTGGAACTTGAACCCAGGTCTCTCTGGCTCCAAACACCATTTTCCTTTCAATTTGCCTTCTGTCAATTATCTACCTTTAATTAATACATGTAATCATGATATAGGCTGAGTTATCTCTGCATGTTACAATCTAGATAAAATGCCACATCTGGTAGAAAATTCCAGAAACCTTCTTAAGGTTTATGTGAACTTCAGGTTTTCTGACTCTGAATTTACAAGTTCTCTAAATTTGTTTTTCTCTTTGCAGCATCTACCAACTTCTTGCTCCCACATGAGGTATGCAGTACCATTTCTTGATTTTCCTTATGACAGCAAAAGGAAATAGCAAGAACAATACTTGCACAAGACCTTTCTTGCATGGAAAATGTATTGCCTGCTTTAGAAAAAGTCAGGGATGTCATTATACACAGTAGAGAAAATAGCAGAGGTCAATCTCAATCAATGTTACTACCAGCTTGCTCTCATATACACTTGTTTCTATTTCTGCTATTTTCTGATGTTTTTCCTCTCAAGAGTAAAAAATAGACACCAAACTTTCTATAAATGTTATACAGGCCTCCCATTTCTCTGCAGCTCTGCCCTTCTGTGGTTTGTATTCCACACTCTCCAAGCCTGCCTGAGTGCATTCATAGACAAGGCCATCCTCTACGCTGGCCTCTGACTGTGTGCACAGGGTAAAGAGTGGGAGTTAGGTTATTTGGTTCTGGTTGGGTAAACCCTAGGCATTGGTTTGTAGGGTGTGTTTTATAACCTCTTTCTAAAAAACTGGGAATGGAAAGTTTAGAAAGGCTAAACAACTTTCCAAAAATTACAGATACTGAGGATTAAATGAAGATTCATACTTTTTGGTCTGTCATATCACAAATCAGACTAAAGTTGGCTTTGAACTTCTCTGAGTCAGTTTTCTTAGATGTGACGTAGGAATCAAGTTACCTAATTTGCTGGCTGAACCAAGCTCATATCTTGCCTGTTTTTTATTAGTGCTTTGAAGCGTAGCTCTATCTTGCTCTTGGTTCTATCTTTTGAACATGAAGCTCCTATCCTTGTATCCCAGATGGAGAGGACTGAGCCAGGTCTGGTCACCTGACCTACAGGCTCCAAGGCATCCTGTGTGCTTGAATCTTCACGTCCTTTCTGTTGGAGACACTACAACTGAATTAAATTTGTGGACTCCTAAGATTCAGGTTGCTTTCTTGGTGGAGATTTAAGTAGATAGGCAAGTAATAGTAGAAATGTTTAACAAAAGAATAAGGAGAATGGAGCAACCACGTGAAGAAAAGCAGAGATGACATAGAGCAAAACTTCAGCTCCTGTACCTCAAACCTCCATTCCAGTACTTAGGAAGCCAACCAGGCCACCTCCTTATATGGTCTGTCAGGTGTCCTGTTTCCTTTCACTAGACCTTCTTCTTCTGTTTGTTTATGCTGGTTTCACTGGGTGGCAGCTGTCTCTTGCAATGAAATGATCTTAAGATAAAGGCCATTGTGAAGTTCAAATGAAATTACATAAGAAAATAGGTCTAAATGTGCTTAGCACATGTCTAGAAAAATGATAGTTATTAAAGAGTAACTGTTTAATTACTGTTACTTTAATCTTATCACGATTAAAATTTCCTTGAGGTCAGTCTATTTGTTTCAGGACAAAGGTCGTAATATTCTATAAGATTTAAATTAGTCATACATTTTATTTTAAAAGAAAACTATAAAAGATGTTATAATGCATTGTAAGTACAAATTATAGTTCATTTATTGTATGAGTTCATTTTCATAATACATTTAAATTTTTTTATATCAATGCTTGTCCAGCACAGTACAATTGAAATGATCACATTGGGATCATTAGATTTTTGAATTACAGACAATGTGCTTTTTCATTTCACCATCTTTTTTAAAATGGAAAATGAATATGGGAGGAGAATATTCAAGTATCTACAGTTTTTTTCCTGTTCAATTGCTGAAGGAATAAGGAATACTATACTTACTTTTTGAAAGTTGGATTTTGGTTTGTATAATTTTATCAGTTGAAGGACTATTAAAGACGAAAAGGAACAGTGACTTTACTGTAAAGATACACATAGTTCGAACATTGAAAGTCGCCATGAGGAAAGGCTATTTACATAAAACTAAAAATCCATTTCCTTAGTCATGAAAACCACATTTTAAGTACTCAGTACCTTGCTACCATATTGGATAAATATAGAACATTTCCATCACCTTAGAAGTTCTGTGTGACAGCAGTGAAGAGGAATAGAACTCCCTCCAAGTTTTTCTTTCTGCTTTTAGGTGTTCTACTCTCTAAAATCTTCTGCCTTTATCTCACTCACTGGTAAAATATTCACTACAATGGCCATTTAGCTTTTTGTGAAATTTAAGAGAGAAGATAGTAGGAATCTGTTATTTTTTAAATATATATACAACAACCTCTTTAAATTGTGAAACCATTGCCTGTAACCAGAAGCATGACGAATTGACCAGGCCTGATTGACAAGGGTCCTTGTATTTCTACTTCAGTTGTTGGTCCCATGTGTATGCATGTGTTCAAACTAGGACCATAGGCCCTCTAGGAGCTCATAATATTCCAATATTGGTGCAAGATAGGTCTCTCTTGCTTTTACCGTGGGTCAAATTATCCATGGAGCTGGCAGAGGCCATCTTGGTACCACAGGAAAAAAGCCTACTTGGGGATGAAGCTAGGCAGACACTAACAGTGCCAGGAGGTTCAGAGCACCAGCCCCAAATCTCAGTGTCTGAGAAAGCATATTCCTTTACATTGAATGCAGTTTACTATTGTTCGCAATAAAAGTATTTCTGCTTAACATATGGGTATTTTGTACATTTTATGGGATTGTGCATTAAAAGATAAATCTAAGGATGGACGATTAAATTTAAGAGTTCATTCTAGAAAAATTGCTACATACCTCATTGCTGAATAGCACTACAGTCACCTTTGAAGTCCTCCACTGGGAAGCCATGTACCAATGTCAGTTCCTCGTCCACCCTTCAAAGCACTTTTGGAATGCTTTTTCTGGAATGGCCATCAGATCTGTTGTTATATGAGATCTGACAATTAAGTTCATAAGCTCGTCCTAGAAAAAGTGCTTTGAACGGTGGGTAGGCACTGGTGTTGGTACATATGAGGTTTCACAATTAAGTTCTCAAACTTGCCACTTATGTTGTCAGCACTGTATAAACAACTCAGTAAATTTTTGTAATCTTGGTCTTACAGTTGTGTTCGTGTTGACGTGTGGCAGTGTCTCACTGAGTGGGGTTCATTATTGTTGTGGTATGTTTTTGTGTGTCATCATGAGAATGTTAGAGATTTAATTAGAGCAATGAATAAACATTACATTTCTCGTTAAACTTGGCAAGTATGAAAGTGAAATCAGGGATACGTTAGTCCAAATTTATGCCATGAAGAAAATGACAGTGCACAAATGGATTAAACATTTTTTCTGAGGGGGAGAGAAAGTATCACTGATAAAGAGAAGTCAGGATAGCCAGTAACAAGCAGAACTGAGGAAAACATTCCAAAATTTCATTGAATTATGTGTTCATATTATCAGTTGACTGTGAGAAGCATGGCAGACCAAGTAAACATTAATAGAGAAACAGGAAAACCTTAACTGAAAATCTTGTCACGAGAAAGGTGTGGCTCTTACATCATGACAATGCACTTCACATGTCACCATCTGTGAGGGAGTTTTTAGCCAGTAAACAAATAACTATATTGGAACAACCACCCTGCTCACCTGGTCTGGCCTCTAGTGACTTTTTCCTTTATAGAAAGATAAAGGAAATATAGAAAGGAAGACATTCTGATGACATTCAGAACAATGGCAGCTTTGATTGATTAGGTAACAATTAATTGGATGGAGTTAGGAAGGACATTAAAGATTTATTATTATCATTTTTTAATTTAAAACATTAAGGGCTATAAATCCCAAATATGCAAGTAAATTTAAAATGCAACTTCAGAATAAAATTATACTCGACAATAATAAAAACACCTTAGTGGTCGATACGATAAAATAGTAAGAAATTTATGAGAAATATAAAATAATCCTTTTTACTTCAAAAGTAGAAGAAATGTGTATTATAAGTCAGTCCTCACATACAGTCTCCTGATTATCCACACATGAATTTGTCAGAAGGCAAGTGATGGCGGTAATATTGCTTTTAATGAAAGTCTGCCTTTATGAGTTTTCAGATGCCATTCCAAAGCTGACGTTGTGTACTGTTGTACCCTGGGGAGCTCCACATTCAGAATGAACTTATATGTTCTATGACCTTGGGCCAAATAATATCTTAAAGAAGTAATCAGTATAACATTTCAGAAATTGAGGTGACCAAAGTCTGCCTGTCTGAGTCTCTCAGGATTTGATATGCTGAGTGGAGGGGAATTTGCTTTCCATTCAAAGAGAAGGTCATAGAAAGTATTCATGTGCCTCCACTTCTGAAAGTGATATAGAAAAAGGAAAATTGGGCTTAAACGGAATTCTTAAAAATTTATCTTCATTTTTCCAGCTCTGACCTTTGACATCTAAAGTCTTTTCCAGTGGAGAGGCCATGACATGAACTATTTAGACCAGTCATTTGAACAAATGTCCTAACAACAACAGAAAAACATGCCAGTGTTTTATAGAATCCTGGCTTGCAATCAAGTAGATGGTCTTTAAGGGGGAAGGTTAGGTCATGGAAACATATTGGAGCCAAGAATAAAAATTGTACTTTTTGCTCCAGCATTGATTCGTTTAGATATGCATGATGTTTTCAGACAGATTTCCTAGGGTAGGAAGCAATGTTTTATGACTTGGAAAGGCTTGATGAATGTTACCGAGTATCTAGATTGTTTACTGGTTGCTATTGAACAGTGAATCAAATTATTGAATAAAAATAAGGATAGAAATATCTAAATATAAAATTATAACAATATCCAGCTATCTAGAATCCACTGGTAGTCACATATCTGTTAAAATTACAGAAATTGCACGTTAGAATACATACATGTGGAATTTCTCAAAGTGATGCCATTTCATGCAAAGATGTTTCAGGAGTTGCCAGTTTAGCAAAACTTTACAATTTGTGTGAAGAGTGACTATAAATTATTTGATCTGAAATTAGTATTTAAAGAAACATAATATTTGAATATTAAAACATCAGTTCTGTTAACATTTGGAGCCAGCCAACAAGGTACAAATTTACCTTGGTAAATTTGTTGCAGCCCACATAAAGCAAAGCAAGGAGGCAGTAAGGACAAAAAAAGATTGCTGAGAGCTCCTCCACATTGTGTTCTAATTTCTTTGAAGCTTAGAGAGTAGAAAAAGAGTTTTGGCCTTTGAAGATCTAGAAATTTGGGCAAGCCAAATATTCATCAGGATTAGTGCACTGTCACATTCCATATTGAAGAATATTGTTTTTTTCCCCTACATGGATTAATATTAAACATTAAATTGAAATAAGAATCATATCCAGCATATCATATTAAATTGTGCTTATACTTGTATGCAAATACTTGATAATCCCTGTTTTTTGAACAAAAATAAGGCAACAGGCAAGACTGAAAGTAAACAAATCAATGGTAAAGGGGAATGCAGAGGCCCCTTCCTGGTACACACAGGTGACGTCATTGCCACACATTGTTTCACATACACCAACCCCTGAGACAGAAAAGAAGATGGATTTAGAAGACCCAGCATACCAGTGACTATGCCAGGAATGTCACAATATTTGCTCTTAAATTCAAGTTTACTTTATTATGGCATGGGAAGAATAAAGTAAGATTAAATGTAGTATTGATAAAAATTCAGTGAAAATAGAACCATCATTAATAAGTTGTCACTATATACCAGACACTGTGTTATGATGTAGTCTCTCTCTCTCTCTCTCTCTCTCTCTCTCTCAATCTCTCATACACACATTCATACATATTTATATATAATTATTATGCAACTCCAGCAGACACGCAGGAGTTAGGGAACATAGGCACAAACAAGTACAGAAACTTTCCAGATACAAATACATAGCCTGCTTCGAGTGCTTCCTCAGATAGAAGAGGCTTTGGTCTTCTCTCTAGAACAGTGATTTTCAGCTGGTGTGCCAAGGCACGCTGATGTTCCATAAGAGGATCTTATGTGTGCCCATCATGACATGTGGTATTCCTCTCTGTTCTTTCTTCTTCTCTTTTTATAATTTATATCTTTCCTGAATGATGTCATTTATTCTCTCAAACCCAAATACTTATTTTATTTGTGTGACTCCCCAGTGACTAAGTTCCTATGGACAGAGACCGTGCATGTTCACTGATTTAGGACTGCCAGTGACACAGAGTGCCTGGCCACCCAGTGTGCACGCACGCACACACACACACACACACACACACAGACTGCAAATGATACAGGAAGCTGTAGCCATGTGGGCTTGTGGAATGCAGAGTGTATTCTTCTACTCAATACTCACTCAGGCTGGGCGTGGTGGCTCACACAGGTAATCCCAGAGCGTGGAAGCCTGAGGTTTGCTTGAGGCCATGAATTGGAGTTTATAGTGAGTTACGATCACACCATCGCACTCCAGCCTGGGCAACAAAGTTAGACTCTGTCTCTAAAAACTAAATAAATAAAAATAAATAAATTAGGAAATAGAGTCAGAGAGTTATAAAAGGGAAAAGTGGACCACAGAGATAGGATAGTTTGGGAAGGAAACCTGTTGGTGATATTCACCCTTAAGAAACAAATAAAATGAGAAAAATTTGAGAGGCTACTGAGGGAAAAGCATTCCAAGAGTAGGAGATACTACATAGTGTGAAGTGGGAAAGCCTTTGTAGTATTCAAGAAGTAGCAATAAGGACTAAGTGGTTGGGGGCGAATTTCAGATTCTCGGTAGAACACAGGAGGCAGTGGCACCACATGGCTCCCACTGGAACAACTAGCCAAAAAAGTGTAGAAATTGTAAATACAGAAGTTTTAAAGATATCAGAGAGCTGTGATAGACGTTTAGATGGGCTACATTTGGAGATGGGATGGCTCCCTATTTCCTGCACTGGGAGGTGGGTTGCTGTTCAGACTTGTCATACATGGGGATGTGTTTCTAGGGGAAAGAGAAGACAACAGAGCCTACATTTTAAATAGCTTCATTGAGATATAGCTCAAATACCATGCAATTTGCCATTATAAATTTATAATTCAACAATACCTGGATAATTTTTTTTTGTTTTTAATAGAGATGGAGTCTTGCTCTAGATCAGGCAGATCTCAAATTCCTGAGCTCAAAGAATCCTCCCACTTTGGCCTCTTAGAATGGTAGGATTAGGGGCATGAACTCCTGTGTCCAGCTGAAGTGTTTGTTATTTAAGTCACCCGGTCTATGGTAATTAGTTATGTCAGCTTGAACTGACTAAGATAAATATGCTGAGAAAGAGAAGGACCATGGAGTAAAATTCCATAACTAGATCTCAAGGTTTAGATCTGGACAACAAAGATCCAGAATCCAGAAGGTCCTCATGGATTGAGGAATGAAGATGGGAGCCAGATCCTAAGGCAGAGTGTTTTGGTCCTAAGATCTTCTTTCTGGTGCTTTCCATGAATATGCAGCCAAGAGTGCAGGTCTGATGGATTGACTGGAGCCACAGGGACACATGGCTCATGATGTGGGTGAGAGATGGGCATCAGAGAATCATGGTTGTTCTTATCAATGGTGCTTGTGGACCAAACAGGGCATATAGAAACACAGCAGTTTTCTCCCTAATTCTGCCAAACTATATACCTTCTACAAGCCAGGCACATGAAGACTCACATGTGAGGAATGTCTTTAAAAACACACAATACATATCTTGTACATAATTTTGGAATTCAAAACAAATTATACTGAAGGTAATCCATTTTCTCTAGTGTATTTTTATAGTCCTACAGTGTAACAGATTTTATTTTCAATGTCAGCTTACTTTTAAATGATATTCACATTTTGTGCCAGTTAGTATTCAGACTTTATATTGCTTGATGTGATTTTTTTAAGTGTATAATCACTTTCTTATATTCTCTGTTTGTATACTTATGGGTAAACTGATATAACATAAATTATATTAAAGATAGAAAAATTAAAATCTGCAAAAATACCAAGTAACTTACTAATATTTCAGTATTTAAATATATAGTTGGTAGCTCCGAGTAATTTATCATTGTTTCTTAGCAATCATATTGATGTCACAGGTTGTTTAAGGCTTAATGATGATTAAGAATATTTAGTGAATTTATGCACAATTTAATAAATGGACTTAACATTTTAGCTGCCTATGTGCAAAGACCCATAAAGTTATCAATTTAAATGACTTGAGAATTAAAATATAATATTTTAATCTTATAGCATTAATTTTCTTCTCATGGACTATTGGTTAGGCTACCAAATGCTTTAACCAAAAATATTATGAATTTTAAATATTTATACATGAGATTATGGAGGATGGCTGCATTAGGGTAGATTTTTACATTTTTGATTAGGAGTTCCTTTTTAAGAAGAAAAGGTAAAATTGTTCTTGTGTGATGTGAAATTGTGAGGTGGCAAGACCCCCACAGCCTGGGAGGTGTGTTCAAGGAACAATTTCCAAACTGCTTCTCCTCCCTTCCTAAAACAATAGTTCTTTCTCCTTACTCCTTCTGCCAGAAGGCATGTAGCTTCTGTATATCTTTTTCCTGACAGCACATAGCCTTCTCTCCCTAAAGTTAATCTTTACCCAATGTACTATTACTTCCCCTCAACCTTGTAAAATGAAAATATTCCCACTAGCTTTCCCTGCTGATTTGCAACATTGTTAGTATAGCAACCTAATTTAGGTACTATATAAATAAAGCTGTTCACACAGTTTGGTGCTGGCTGCAGCCATTAGTGGCCCCAGACCTCCCAGCCCCATCACTTTTATCTCTTGTGTGATCTTTGTCTCTTATGTGTCTTATTTTCTCATTCCCCACCATTCTCACTGTAGTCTGTTTACTCTTCAAGCTGGCTTGCAAAATTCTTGGTTAGAAGTGTCATCTTTTGCATCCTATTGTTCATTTTAACTAAAGTAGCATTTATTTAATTAAAATAACATTTTACTTGTTAATGTGTATTAGTTACAATACCTATGACATCATGAGGGATGTGTGCCAAGAATCACATGGCATCACATAACCATCACTACCTGTGACAATGCTACTTTTTAATCCTCATCTTTTAATGAGAAAATTGAGGTTCAGAGATGTTAAGTAACTTTCCCCAAAATACACAGCTAGTAGACTCAGATTTATAAGGCTACAACACTCAGGTTCTCAATATTACTTGGCTCATTCCAATGTGGGAAAGCAAATTTTACTCAATTGACAGCTCTTTTCCCCACAAAGATCTTAGCTGAAAGAAAGGAGTCCTCCATTGGGTAGAGCTCAGATTTTTTAGTTTATGCTTGACTTGTGGGGCCCCCATAGTATGAATGCAGCTGGTTTTAAGACAGAAAAATCATTAGAACTTCCATAAAACCTTTTTTTTTTTTTTTTTTTGAAACTGAGTCTTATATGTCACCCTTGGTAGAATGCTGTGACGTCACAGCTCACAGCAACCTCAAACTCTTGGGCTTAAGCTATTATTTTGCCTCACCCTCCTGAGTAGCTGGGACTACCGTTGCCCGCCACAACACCCTGGCTATTTTTTGTTTGTAGTTGTCATTGTTGGTTAGCAGGCCTTGGCTGGGCTTGAACCCGCCAGCTTCGGTGTATGTAGCAGGCGCCCTACTCACTGAGCTGTAGGTGCTGAGCCTCCATGAAACAGCTTGTGTTTCTCAGAGCATGAGTCATATCCACAAAACTATCTGCAGCACAAGATAATTTTTCAATTCATAACCCAATGGAATTTTTGTTGCAACAGATATCACTATAATATTTGGCAGGTAATTATTATTGGAATACCACGGGGCGAGTATCGTAACAGCTTTCTTTCATGATTAACAAAACAGATAATTGTTTATAATACTAACTCTTGCTGTGTAATTTTTTTGTAAAATGTCTTTGACAACATAAAGTCCTATTAAATTAAAATTCAGACTTTTCCCCCCAGTAGTATCCAGAAGATTCTATTACTGGAAACTATAAAATTATATTCTGCTTTTGTATATACCATAACACACCACCACATTTGGCCAGGTCTAATAAAATAATAAATTGTTTCTCAACAAATAACTTTCCCAAAGTATGGAAACCTTATCAATGTTTTATAAGTAACTTTGTCTTTGTAACCTCTCCAAATTACTTACTGAATAATTTTTATATAAATGCATAGGATTCCTTTTATTAGAAACAAAATCAGTAATAAAAAGAAAAGAATAATTCTCATCTATTTCTCTTTTACTTTCAATTTAATTTAAGGTGAACTTTGGAGGGAGTCCTGTGCTTATTTTATGTAACTTCATTTGCTTTTAGGTGAATTCAAAATTCAGTTATTAACCCCTGTCACAAGCAAAAGGTAACAAGACTATGAATCCTCTCGTGAAGCCAGGTATTCTGCAAGTGATATCCCTCGTGTGAAAAAGATTTATTGGAGTTCCCAAAACTATGTGAGAAAATGAAGATTTATGTGACCTACCTTCTCACTGAGCAGCTGTGGGACTCATAATAACTCTGCTAAAGAGAATTCTAACAGTTAACAGAAGCATTGCTTTTTGCTTAAGTCTGTCTTAACCTTTCAGGAAACATTTACAATTCTCCCTTAAGCAATGTAATGTGTATGCTCTGAATGGAGAAAACAATGAGCCTTCTCCATACAACATCTCCTGACCCACCAAGGAGAGGAAGGTAAGCCCTCAGTCTCAGCTCTAGTCCCCACTCTCTCCCAGGCTCTGGAAAGCAGCCCTGTCACTTTCCTTCTGACCTTGACAGGCTGCTTGCTTAGAGGATGGAATTGGAAACACATGCATTCAGACCACAAGGTAATTTTTAAGTCTCTCTTCTATAGAATTTTAATTTCAAACATTGCTTTAGGAATTTGTGAATATAAAGGCACGTTTTGTCTTAACTGCTCAGAAAAAGTGTTCTTTTTCAAAAAGAGAAGTGTTTATGTGATAATAATAGTAATAACTTCACAGGGTGTGCATATTCTATTCCAAGTAGGCTGCATATATTAACTGATTTAATTTTCACAGTAACCCTTGGAAGAGGATGTCATCCAGATTTTACAGATGAGGCCTACAGACAGAGAGGGAACACAGCTGATATGTGGCAGAGCTGGGACTTGAACCCCAGCCATCTGGCTCTTAGTACACTCGCTTTACTACTGGACAGACTTGCATAATTGGCTATCAAATGTGGTTCTAATACAAAATTCTACAACTAAATTCCAGTTTGCATTTTATATTTCTGCTAATGGGAGAAATATTTTTTTTATCTTAACATGACCAGGGTCCTGGTTTTGGAAAACTATTGCCAGCCCAGTCCTGACAGCCACATCTTAATGTTTAATAGCTGTGGGTCCTGGAGATTCTTAAGTTCCTGGGAGGAAACTGTTCAGAAGTGATTTGTTATGAAATGACAAAATCAGCTCTGCCCTGCCTGATGAGTCAGGAATAATTACCGACACTGAGTCTAGTCTTGTGGCTATGTTCTTGAGTGACTTATTGGGTTTACATCCTAATTTGCAGTTTAAAATCCTAATTTGCAGTTTAAAATCCTAACAAGCTGCATGAATAATTTTGTTCACAAATACAGGTGCAAATACTCTAAGCTAGGTTAAAACTATTCTAAAAACATACTTTAAAGCTGGTGTTTATTTCTTTGTACCTAAATTTCCCATTTTGCATTTGCTTCCCCTAAAATTGTTTTAGATTAAACTTATCTTTTTATACAGGTTCTTGGGCTCGTGTAAACCAAAATAATCATTACAACACATACATTTAATTGTATGACTTTCTTTGTTTTTATGTTGCAGTCGTCTTTTAGCATACCTGAATTTAGTCTGTATCAGGGATGCATTTTTTAAACAAACAGAAAATCCCCTATGTATTTGGCTACTTGATTACTTAAATAAAAAGAAAAATAAGAGATAGAAAAATTAAGAACTGTGTTTACTGGTTGCCAAACAATAGTTTTTTGGGGGAGGATGATTTCTTTGTTTCCCTGAATCTGTTTATTCTTTCAACTAAGTCCTAAGAGTTGATGTTTATTGAGCACAGGGCCTGGTGATTAATTGAGGGCCTCACATCTCATTCAAGCCTCACAAAGCAATGGAAGGCTTAATGTTTTCTTCATTTTATAAAGAGTAAATTGAGACTAAGGATGGTTGATTAGCTTGCCCAAGTTCTCAAGAGTAGTAAAATTTTGAGCCATTAATTTAAACCACACCATCTGGAGGCAGAGAATGATCTCAGTTAAAGTACAGCTGAGAATGATCTCAGTTAAGGTAATGAATTCTGTCACTTTGTAATGAAGAAGATAAGAACCAACTTACTGAGTATTAAACAAAAACCTGTTTCCTAAAACTCCTTTCAACATAATATTAATTCATTCATTAAACAATGATTATGAAAGTTTTACTACCCTTAATGTAAAAAAAGATAAGACACAAATCTGTCCTTTGAGAAATCAAGATGTTAGTAAGGATACTATAAATTTAAAAGCTACTTAGACATGATACAGAAAGGTAAAGATTTCTCTGTGGAAGAATATACAAAAGCAAATATTTTCCTCATAGTAAACTTGAAGGTTATTCTTCTTTTGGGGGGGGAGGGGTTCACAGAGTCATCATGGTAGAGATCTATAATCTATTTGTAGTTGGTTTCTGCTTGCACATATGAGAGGGAAGGCCAGGCTGGGCCAGATCCAAGAATGAGGCTGTTAATGGGAATGTTTTTAAGAAAAACAATATGAATAATCATGTTTGCCTAGGGGTCTGCAAGGGACTAATGGAAGCTGTGACTAGAAAGACCAGATCCTTTGGAGTCAATTTGGAGATGGCCTTGAGAACAAGGGAAAGTATAGAATTTTCTACAAAAGAAAACAGAAAATCTCTACAGGATTTTACCTGGGAAGGGGCGGGGTTCTAAAAAAAGAAAAAATTTTATAGGATGAAATAAGTACTTATCTTACTGTTGTTCACTGTGTTTTGAGGGTTTCCCCTTTATAGCACAAAACCCTACCTGAGTCTTTTCCATCT
>CAUYPK010051604.1:0-7500 GCA_963574355.1 Loris lydekkerianus | reverse complement strand
TTCACAGTTTCATTGATCATTTCTATTGTTTTTCTAGTCTCTATTTCATTTATTTCCGTCCTAATATATATTATTTACTTTTATTCTGTAACTTTGGACTTACTTTCTTCTTTTCTAAAAAAACATTCAGATTGATATGAAGGTACTAAAGTTTAGGTTCCGTTATTATCATTTCTAAGGTAAAGTTCAAGTTGTAGCCCTTCCACCCATGGGGCATGTTGAACACCATCACATTGTGCACATTAGGAGAGATCCCACCAATCACCTTCCTTTCTCCCACCTCCACTTGCCTCTCCACCTACCAGACTATATTTGTGTTATTGTTTTTATATGGGTGTGTAGTTATTTACATGTTGGTTTCATATTAGTATTAAGTACATTGGATACATTTTTTTCCATTCTTGTAATACTTTATTAAAAAGAGTGTGTTTCAACTCCATTCAAGTAAACACAAAAGTGTAAAGTCTCCATCTTTTCTTACGGCTGAATAGTACTCCATGGTATATGTGTGTGTGTGTGTGTATCACACACAACAGTTTATTAGCCCATTCGTGGCTTGATGGGTACTTGGGTTGCTTCCGTGTCTTAGCAGTTGTGAACTGAGCTGAAATAAACATTAGTTTCTTCTTTTTATTCTAGTTCCTTTAGTGTAAATTTAGATTTTAATTTTATTTTTTTATTTGAAGCAGACATCTCTTCCCTGAACAGTGATGTTGAGCATTTTGTCATAGACCTGCTGGCCATTCATATGTCTTCTTTTTGGGAATACCTATTCAGATCTACTGCTCATTTTTAAACCCAAAGAAGAAGGTAATAACAAGGTAGATAGCTCAAATAAAGCATTGAATCAATTCTAAATATTAATTTGTGAGTAAAACTACCATGCCTTAGTATTACATATAATTCTATAATTCATATAAGTATATGAATTTGTATTGTGTTAGTGAATTTCCTGAAAAATAGTTATTTCTCTGCAAAATGCATAGTATAGGCAGAGGAAGAAGGTAACCTTCTGGTCACCTTAAATACATAATATTTTCCCAGGAAGGGAACTACAACTCAGAGACCATCAGTGTTGCTGTCAGATAATGAAAGTATTAGGGAAATTAAATGAATCTGTCCAACAAAGGATTCATCCATACCTATACAGATGAGAAAGAATACAATTTTAACATTGAATAAGCATTATCACAGATGCATGCATGAAACTCAGAGCTATAGCATGTAAATAAAGGTTTATAGTTCCAAGGGTCAGAAGAACCATGAACTGGCATCAAAATGTTAAAAGGTTGCACATTTTTTTTTTTTTTAATCAAGCCTATTGAGTTCTTAAGAAAACACCCCAAAGAGGGAAAGGCAGGTAGGCAATGATCTCCTTTTTCAAAAAAATTTCATCATTTTACTTTTATAGGGACATAGAAAACTCTATCCCTGATCACCTATTGATTTTAGGTGACTAGAGGAGAGTTTATCTCAGCAGTTATCAGAAACTGCCAAGGGAGGACGGAGCATGATGGCAGACAAGATGGATGTGTAGTCCATTTCTCCCAAGGCATCAGGTGAGAGGAAGGGGGCTCTGGATCTTTTCCTCATGTGGATTATTGGAGCTGGATAGACAGCTGGAGACATGCAGCGATTTGGCAGATTGCTGTATACAAGGTATAATTCAAAACTATGGACTCTGCTATAGAGATTTCCCCTGCCTGCACTGGTTGGCAGCCGACTCCTCCCTCGTGGAGGGCAACAGTTCCTAGTTCATGCAAAACCTAATTGATGAAAATTTATTCCTGAGTGGAGTTTGGTGACCAGAAAGGGGTGCCGCTTGTAGCCACAGAGGGCTAGGCAGCCTGATGGAAAATTGAAGGGAAAGGATCCCACCCAGGAAACAGACATTTAGAATTGTCCGAAATGGCAGACACCTTTTCCCAGAACAACAGGAGTGATTAATTAGACCGGACCATTCCTGGCAGGGAATATTGATGTGGACTGGTAGTTCAGGCTGTGCAGCGAACTTGTAGGTGGCTGGACTCAAAAGTGGATCTCTGAGCTGCAGAAACTGAGGAAAAGGTCTCCCATTGCAGCAGTGGTGGGAGCCAGTGGCAGCCAACCCCTCCCCCACAACCGATTGCAGTTGCCAGTTTGAGGGAGAACATGGGAGCAAAGTGGAATGATTTGTGAAGCGTGGACTCCTGCACCGAGTTGGGAGGTCAGATAGAAGTGCTGTCTGGAACAGAGCAGCCAAGGTTGGACAACAATTAGGAAATAAACTTTTATAGAAACTCCAAAAATGGCAATTGGCCAAGTAGGGTGGTTACCATGGTAAAAATGTAAACTGTGAATCAATTATAAGCCTGGGAACCACTCTCAATGCCACCTGGTGTCCAGAAAGTATATTGCATTGTAAATGTATTCCTACTAAAGTTGACCCCTATGTCATACGTATAGATGTACATTTCTATATATATATACAAGAATAATATTGTTGTGGTTGGTGCCTTTTTTTTTCCTCTCTCTTTTTTTTTTTAAATCCTGTTCTTGGAGTAGCTATTGTTAATTTTTTTTCTATTTTTATTTTCTTTCTTTCTTCTTCTTTAACTTTTTTATGAACAGTACATTTTTACTTTTCTTCCTTTCTTTTTTTCTTTCTCTATTCCTCTTCTTCCCTTCTTATGGTTTATGAGAGTGCTTACATCAGATTTTTAGAGGTTTCTTTTTCTTTTTCTTTTTTTTTTTTTAATTATTTTATGATTATCATTATTTCTATTGTAGCTTGGTTTTTTGTTCGTAAGTCTATGTGTTTCTGAGTGTTCATACATCTGTGGGCTTGTGTGTCTGGTAGCCTTTTTATTGGTTTATTTGCTCATTTGGTCTCAATGTGTTTGGTGTTCTGCTAAATCCCTGGGTTGGCTATTTTCCCTAACTCCAATTTTCACATTCAATAAGAACAAGGGGGATTGGGGGATGACAGCTGATTGGAGCCAGCTCTCAACAGAAGCTCCAGTCTGGAGGGAGAGATAATGGCCAGAAAGAACCCAACAAAGTTGAAAAAGGGGAGCTGAGCTGAGAGATGAGATAAATAACTGCTCATCTTCCCTGCTGAGGCAAGCTTCAACTCCAAAGAAACTTCAACTCATCTTCCCTGCTGAGGCAAGCTTCAACTCCAAAGAAACTATTTTCAGGTACAGATCTCTTCCCAAAGAATTTGTGTGGCAATCCCCACCCCTAAGAGAGTTGCTTGCTTACTATGTGATCTCTACTGGTGAGCGATAAACTGAGGCTCTCTTTCCTCACCCCACCAGAGGGAATTGGTGGAAGTTGAGACTCCTTCTCAAGAAAGCCCCTGCTGTGAGTCTAGGAATTCCCTTGTCTGGCAGGAAATTTGAACAAATATTTTCCTTGGCACCTTGATCCTTCAGTCTGCCCCCACCCCCACCATGGCAGTCTAGAAGTCCAACTCCTCCAGAATCCAGAATGTCTGCTTTTCTTGGCTAAGACTGAGCATTGCGTAACAGTGGCAATCCTGTCTGTGCTGTACCTGTGAATCCAGTAACTGTACAGAAAGACATAGAGGGAAAGGTGACTGACCTGGCCCCCCAAAAGAGTATCTCAGCAGCAGACAGAGACTTGGGTTCCTGCTCTGCGGTGGAGACTTGTAATCTGCCGAGGTGCATAAACCCAAGAAGAGGCACATACCACCCAACTTCAGCATTAGTAGAGTGATCCTGCTGGGATATAACTATGGAGAGTCATCTCTCCACCTCCGTGGCCTGCTGGAGGGAACAAGACCTCACCCTATAGGGATTCCAGAGCTGCAGAACAGCGGCAACAAAGGTGAAGTGGTTGAGGGAGAAATTCTTTTGCTATTTGGATATCCTCAGGTTTAGACTGAGTTCAGGTGGAACTTTCTTCAGCTGCCATTGAGCACCTGAGGTAAACAGACCTCAACTTCCCCTGTGGGATGGTGGCAGACTATGGTAACCACAAGGAGGAGGCAACAACCTCATTTTGACTCTGGCAGGCACATAGCCCTGGCACATTTGCTTATTGGACAGAACAGGGCCACAAAGACTGGGTTAACAGAGACTGCCTATGAGACTATCAGAGACTGGGGTGACCAAAGTCCACTGGTGAAGGACGATTAAGGTGGGGTAAGAGGCATCCATCCCCTGGCTCTAAACCTCCTACTGGATGGGCCTCTCTGACCCCTTGGAGCACCAGAGGCACTCAAACCACACTTGAGCTGCCAATAGACCCATAATATCTAGTTTCTGGTGTCCTCTTGAACTCTCCAGCTAGAGAGTGTGGTCTGTCTGGGACATTTGCTCTGGAAATCTTGAACTGTACAAATTACCTGAGGACCCTCCAAAGTGGGACCCAGTTTTTACTGTAGTGTGAAGGTTTGATTGTCCTCTTCCAGGTATTACCAGTTGGGGAAGGGATGTCCTAGTTGCTTGTATTTCACTAAAGCTGAGACTGCAACCTAGAGTTACCAATTCACTAGAATTGGACAGAGATCAGCTGAATACAAGACAGAGCCACCTACCCCAACTACACCAACCAGGCCTCTAGAGTCACAGACTGTACTACTGTACAGGTCCTTTGCAAAATTGTAGAGGAAAAGCTGCAGTCACCAGTCCCAGTTCCTAGGCGAAGGGTTGGTCAACCACAACCATAGACGTTTCCAGTCCAATTTCACCTTACCTGCTCTTTTGGCTAAACACTGAAAAACAATCATGGGGTAGAATCAGCGGAAAAACTCTGGCAACATGAATAAACAGAACAGTTCAACACCCCCAAGGAATGACAAACCAGCCAATCCAGAGGATCCCATTCACAAACAGATAGCTGAGATGTCTGAAATAGAATTTAGAAATTGGATGCAAACAAGATCAACAGAATGGGAGTAAAGATGAATGCAGAAATTGTAGGATTAATTCAGAAGATGTCTCAAGAATTCAATGAATTCAAAGACAAAATCACCAAAGATTTAGACACATTGAGAAAAGAAGTTACAGCCTTACATAATATGAGAAATACAGTAGAATTCCTCAGTAAGAGAATGGAACAGGCAGATAAAAGTATCTCCACATTGAAGACAAAGCTTTTGAATGATCCCAAACATTCAAAGAAGAAGAGAAATGGAGATCAAAAACAGATCATTCTCTCAGAAAGCTCTCAGATAATTTGAAGAAAACTAATATTCACCTTATAGGGCTCCCTGAAGGTGATGAAGTAGCTTTACAAGGCACAGAGGCCCTTCTTCATGAGATTATGAAAAAGAACTTTCCAGACATAACAAGAGATCCTGAAATCCAGATAGCAGATAGTTTCAGAACCCCAGGATGACTCAACCTGAATAAGACATTCCCCCAGGCACATCATAATTAACTTCACTAAAGTTAATATGAAGGAGAAAATTCTGAAAGCAGCCAGACGTAAAAAAAAACCATAACCTACTAGGGGAAGAATACTAGAATGACTGCTGATCTATCTGCTGAAACCTTTCAAGCCAGAAGAGGGTGGTCATTGACTTTTAATCTCCTAAAACAAAATAACTTTCAATCCAGGATCCAGTACCCAGCTAAACTGAGTTTCATTTATGATGGAGAAACTAAATACTTTAATGACATTCATATGTTAAAGAAATTTGCAGGGTTTTTTTTTTTTTTTTTTTTGCAGTTTTTTTTTTTTTAGCCAGGGCTCCTCTGGCATATGGGGCTGACACCCTACTCCTTTGAGCCACAGGGAAATTTGCCATAACTAAACCAGCTCTCCAGAACATCCTCAGACCTGTTCTCTATAATGGCCAGCACAACTCTCCACCACAAAAGTTAACTCACTCTGAAACTTTTGATCAAATTCCAACTTCCACAGTGGTGAAAGGATTAAAAATGTCCACTGGTCTTTTGAAAAACTCGATACCCCAAATTATACCAGGCATATCAATATGCTCAATTAATGTGAATGAATTAAATTGTCCTCTAAAGAGGCACAGGCTGGCTGACTGGATACGAAAACTCAGGCCAGATATCTGCTGTATACAAGAATCTCATCTTACCTTAAAAGATAAATATAGACTCAGGGTGACGGGATGGTCATCTATATTCCAGGCAAATGGAAAACAGAAAAAAGCAGGTGTGGCAATTTTATTTGAAGACACAATAGGTTTTAAACCAACAAAAGTAAGGAAAAATAAGGAGGGTCACTACATATTTGTTAAGGGCAAGACTCAATATGATGAGATTTCAATTATTAATATTTATGCACCCAACCAAAATGCACCTCAATTTATCAGAGAAACTCTAACGGACATGAGTAAGTTGATGTCCTCAAGATCCATAGTAGTTGGAGATTTTAACACCCCTTTAGCAGAGTTGGATAGATACTCCAAGTAGAAGCTAAGCAAAGAAATTTTAGATTTAAACTTAACCATCCAACTATTGGATGTAACAGACATCTACAGAACATTTTATCCTAACAAAACTGAATACACATTCTTCTCATCAGTTCATGGAACACACTCCAAAATTGATCACATCTTAGGTCACAAATCTAACCTCAGAAAATTTAAAAGAATAGGAATTATTCCTTGCATCTCAGACCATCATGGAATAAAAGAGGAACTCAGTAACAACAAGAATCTGCATACTCATACAAAAACATGGAAACTGAATAACCTCATGCTGAACCATAGCTGGGTCATAGACGAGATTAAGAGGGAAATAAACAAATTTTTGGAACAAAACGACAACGAAAACATGAACTATCAGAACCTCTGGGATACCACAAAAGCAGTCCTAAGAAGGAAATTTTATAGCACTGCAAGTCTTCCTCAAGAGAACAGAAAGAGAGGAAGTTAACAACTTAATTGGACATCTTAAGCAATTGAAAAAGAAAGAACACTCCAATCCCAAACCCAGCAGAAGAAAAGAAATAACCAAAATTAGAGCAGAATTAAATGAAATTGAAAACAAAAGAATTATGCAACAGATCAATAAATCAAAAGGTTGGTTTTTAGAAAAGGTCAATAAAATAAATAAACCTTTAGCTAACCTAACCAGGAAAAGAAGAGTCAAATCTCTAATTTCATCAATCAGAAATGGTAAAGATGAAATAACAACAGACTCCTCAGAAATTCAAAAAATTCTTAATAAATACTGCAAGAAACTTTATTCTCAGAAATATGAAAACCTAAAGGAAATCGATGAATACTTGGAAGCATGCCACCTCCCAAGACTTAGCCAGAATGAGGTGGAAATGTTGAACTGGCCTATATCAAGTTCTGAAATAGCATCAACTATACAAAATCTCCCTAAAAAGAAGATCCCAGGACCAGATGGCTTCACATCAGAATTCTACCAAACCTTTAAAGAGGAACTAGTACCTATATTACTCAAACTTTTTCAAAATATAGAAAAAAAAGACATACTACCCAACACATTCTATGAAGCAAACATCACCTTGATCCTCAAACCAGGAAAAGACACAAAGAAAAAAAAT
>CAUYPK010051602.1:0-93734 GCA_963574355.1 Loris lydekkerianus | reverse complement strand
CTAAAGAAAAACTGCAAACCAGCAACAACAACTTTAAAACTTTAAATAAAGTGCAGAAAACCGTAGCTTAACAAGTAATCAAGCTGTGGGTTATATAGTTGTGGGTTAAATAGTTCAGTGGAATACAGTTCAGTTCAGCCGTGACTTGTGGACTGAGCTGAAGCACTGCCCCCTCAAGCAGACAGCAGAAGACGACTGGAGACTACGTGCATTTGATTAGGTGCACGCGCACCGAATCAAATAAACCTGTATGACCCGAGTATAAGCCGAGTTCGGGGTTTTCGGCACAAATTTTGTGCCGGAAAAAACTCGGCTTATACTCGAGTATGTACGGTATGTTAAAAAAGAAATAAAAATGAATCTGCTGGAATGATCTGGCAATTTATACTCTAGGAGTTTATTTTATAAGTAAGCACCAACAAAGTACACACCAAGATGTAAGAATATTCACTGCAGTATATTTTATTAAAAAAACCCAAACAAACACCTACACAACTAGCAATAAGAGAGCAGTTAAATTCATTATTTAACAGGCACACAATGGAGGCATAGGCTGAGTTTCATATTAATGTGAAAGTGTGTCTAAAATGTATTAGTAAAAAGCAAATGGGAGAAAATAGGATGGTCATGTATATATTTAAAGGATATATACAACTAAACACAATTTATATAAATTCTGGAAAGATACTGAGAAAAGAACTAAAAACATTTAACACTGGTTACCACTGGAGCATGAAAAATCTTTTAGGGAATGGTGGAGAGGATAGAGCTTTCAATTTATATGCTTTATAGTTTTAATTTTTACTATAAGCAGTTACTTGTACAATTGTCCACATACTATAAAACCATTTAAAATAAGTTAAGTAACTAGCATGAGTCACCAAGCTAAAAGTTTATGAGTGATGATTTTGAACCTAGGTCTGATTCTAGATTTATCATGTTTATTCCATTCTGCGTTTCAAAAACTTTATTCTTGCATACAATTACCAATAATGGACATTCAGTATGTATTCTGCCATTAATTATATAGATTATATATTTTTTCTTAATTTTTAGTAACATGAACTTTCTATATCTTGCTATCTCCATTTAACTAAGTGTTTGATAGTATTAACTATCTATGTGTCTACTATATTGTGGCAAACAGCAAAGCCCCTACAACTACGAGGTAAATGGACTAGTACAGTGTCTGACATTTACTCTTTGCATTTAACATTCTAAGGAACCCTTCTATTGATTGTTTAGTCCAGTTGGTATACAGTATTCGTGTATTTCTCAACGGAATTTTTCTTAAGAATTCTTCTTTGTGCAGGGCTGCCTATGCACAGTACACACTTAAAATCCTTGGCCTTTACTCACTAGCTTTTGGCAGGTTTTTCCACACTGCCACCAAGTAAAAGTGACATCTGAAAACATTCCCATGGTTAAGAATCACTATAAGATGTCCTACTTTGTTAGACAGAGATAAGAGTGCCTCAGTTGTTCTAAAACATTGACACCATAAGGGTATCACCTGTCTACTGTCTGCCTCAACAGATTCCCAACCGTAAGAGTTGTCCTATCCAGAAATTTCTTAAGGAGATAGATGGATAGTATTCTGCTTTCAATTTCTTGACTATATAGCAGTTTCACTGATTATAGAAAAATTATAGAATACTTAGTATAACAGCACTCTCTGGAATATATTATTGATGCTGCAGGCAAACTCAATTATTTTAAATATATTTTTCTGAAAATGTCTCTTAAAATAAAACATCTCTATTCTCACACAAGAGGAGGAGAAGCACTTACCATATTTCCTTCTCACTTTTACTCTCATCCACTTCTAATTGTTAGAGAAAGAAAAATAATAAAACTTTTCTTAAAAAAAATTTAAAACTCTTTTCAGTATCTGATATGAAAAAGTATTCTAAGTTTCAACTTCACTATCAAGTACTTCAGTTTTAGATTCTACTATCAACAACCTGTGTGATGGATAAAAAATGAAATCTTCTCTAGACTTTAAGTTGCTCTCCAGTTCTAATATTCTAACCATTTCAAAGCCTTCAAAATTATATTAAAATCAATAATGTCCAAGACCTTAAGTGTCTTCCAAAAAAAGCCTATTCTTAAGCAGTTTAAATTGTCAAGAAGTTGGATAACGCACTTCACAAAGATCCTAAGCATGATTTTTAACGATTCCTGGTTAACAACCAATAGATTACATACCCATCAATTAGAGTAATTGTGAGGAACTTCCAAAGTAACAGAGAACTAATAATGGAGGAAAAAATGGAGGAAAAAAATAAAAGCATTTGTTTCTTTGCACTTTCTAAGAATAGAAATAGTGATAGATATTACACTTTACACTGAAGAACTACTGAGAAGAAAAAAATGAGGCTTCCATGAAAACATGCTACCTTAGTTTATTTTTAAAATAAAAATTCCCTTTCCTTAAAATGAATAAATGGATAGCCTACCAAACAGGTTCTTGTCCAGAATAAGACATAGCTGCAACACTCCCAAAAGATGGACAATCCTTAATTTCAGTAATGACTTTCATGTGTGAAATTCTATACTGCAAGTTACCCTAAAGTGGACATCATCCACTTTCCGGAGCATCTGAGACTCTACAAAGCCCCTGAAAGTAAGACCTTCTACAGTTTGCACAGATGATTACAGGCTTCCTCAACAGCAGGAATTTAAATTTAAATCTGTCAGTGATATATTTATAACTGTCAATGGTATACTTACCATGAAGATAACTACAAGAAAAAGAATTTTCCAAAGAAGGGAAAAAGCTTGAAAATAAATCAGGGCATTAATAACGGAACTTAAAACTCATAGGTATATTGAAAAGATTTAAAATAGGTCACTTTTTAAAAATAGAATTTTCCGAACTTTAATGTGCATACACATCTTAGGAATCTTGTTGAAGCCCAAACTGATTAAGTAGGTCTAGTTTGAAGAATGAGATGCTGTGTTTCTAACAAGCTACCAGAAAATACCAAGACTAGTAGTCCATGGATCACACTTGGAGTAACAGACCCTAAACCATGACTAGGTCAAACATGAAAGAAATGTACAGTTTTAACAGAGAAAACACAAGAGAAATGTACAGTATCAAAAGAGAAATAATTCTTTGGTGATATTTTTCCAAATTTTCTTTCCTTTTGGTTTTGTTATTTATCAGAACAGTTTTCATTAGTAAATCTGAGTGGTTTAATTGATTTTATATGCAGCAAAATATAATTCAAATAAAGAAAAATCTGCCTAAATCATAAACCAGAGAACACAGAAATCAGAACAAAATAAAAGCATTTCAAATGTTTTTTATTCTAATACATAAAGTTTCCTGAATAAATTAGGTTCTACATATTCAAACCTGAAAACAAATATTCCATAAAGAAACTAATAAATGATAAATTACTCAATGCTATTACACCAATCCACTGTGACTCTTCTGTCTTCAGAAAATATTTTCTTTGCTCTTCCTTTTAACTTTGAGATTTTTTTTTTTTACTATGTAACTAGCAACACTTTAAATAAATTGCTGCTCACAACATAAACTTTGTAAAACAAGGACAAACTATACACTCTACAAAAGCTAATGCAATAAAAGTTGCTGAAAAAAAATCAAGTATATCACTAGGCTCGTGGTTATCTCTAGATGCTTTTTAAGCCTTTGATTCTCAACTACTTATTTTAAATGCAGGTTCACTCATTCAACAATCATTTATTGACCACCTACTACATGACAGATACTGTGCTAAATGTTAGAGACAAAGTTTGAATTGGGTAGTCAGACCTTTCAAATACTAGTTTGGACACTTAATGGCAAATTGGGGTTTACTGTTGTTTTTTTATCTCTATCACTTCCTTAGGGTGTCAGTGATAAACAGACTATATAGTGTAATTAAGATGCCTAACACTGTGCCTTGTATGTGACAATAATACTATTTGAAATATGAAGTCTGAGCAAAAAGTGGATCCTGCCTTCAATAAGCCAGTTTTCTACACACAGCTCTATGTTGGAGGATTATAAAATAACTTGAAAGTGAGGTAAAGAAAACATGACTGAACAGATAAACCCACTACCAAAACAAAAAGCTAACAATCCCCACAATATAATGAATTCCAGAACTGAAATGTGTTTTGGGTTAGTTTATGAGCTTGTCTAGCACATGCATTCTAATGTTCTCTTCCACAAAAGAAAATATTAAAGTACAAATAAATAGAACAAATGCTCCAGCAATGTGGTTTTATGCACAGGACCATGATGAGATATACAACTTAGGACAATTTTAGTGAAGCAGTAATTGCTTGATGCAACAGATATGCAAGCCATTAACTACAATTCTCTTCCCACTACCTTCAGAAAGGCTGCCCAATAGTAACCTCTTTTTCTTATGAGGTGAAAATTTATGAATCGTAATCATAACAACCAGTTTTGAAAACCAAACAGACAACAGCGTATAACAAACAGAAGCTACATAGGCAAAGTTACAAGCCTTGGTATCAATCAGGCTAGGTGTCCCAATTCCACCATTTCTAGCCAGTCATTAGACACTAAGAACGTTTCTGAACTATTGCAAAGCTTCAGTTTCTTTACCTGAAAAATGGAGATACCAGTACCTACTTCCTGTATTTGTGGAAATGGTATATGTTAATACAAAGTACTGGGACAAGTTCCAGAAAACAGCAGCCACTCAATAAATGTTCACTATCTGCTATTACCTACAATGAAAAAACTAAAGATTCTCTTTACCCTTGAAGCTAATCAAAATGCAGAAGTTCTGGGTCTTATAACGCCTTAAACTTGTAAGTCTGAAAAGACTAAAAGTAGTGAGGAATGGGAGTAAGGCAATAACATTAACTTTGCACCCAACACCTGATCGTCCCATTCAACGTTAACAGGCTTCATCTGTGACATCCTGTAAGTAAGCAGCTCTGGCATGGCTAGGACCAAAAGTTCAGTTCGGAAAGGTCTGAGCTGGCAAAGGCAGGCTGCTAAACCGAAAGAAAATGGGGGAAAGAAGTTATGTAGACATGAACGAAGAGGTGGGCAACCCTCCCGGCAAGGGTCTGGATCGCCGAGCTCCTTCCAGGGAGGCAGCGGAAGCTGTTGGGCCTCGCCGGAGTCCCACCCTGACGCTCCCCGACCCGAAGTCGGGGCACACCGAAGGCTGAGTGCCAAGGCCTCGAGTGGCGGCCGCGGGAGCCCAGTGTTCCCGCAGGTACCCCCCGGCGCCCCGCCGCCTCCACCGGGAGGCCTGAGTCACCGTTCGCGCGGCCCGAAGCCAAGGGGCCAGCCGGTTACCTTCGGCAGGGAACTCCTCGAACTCGTCGTCCTCCTCTAAGAGACCCAGGTCTACCGGCTGTTTTTTCTCTGACATCACGACCTCTGCGCCTAACGCCTCCCAGAGCAGTAGGAAAGTTGGAACTCTCACTTGTCCCAAACACGGCCGCCACCGATGCAGCAGCACCCTCGGTAGGCGCTACCATAGAGACTCGCGGCCAGAATGCCGGTGCTGCGCGGGGCATGCTGGGATACCGGAGGTCCTCCCGGCGCTTCCTGCGGGCTTAGTAGTCCTGAGTTAGAAAGGCGGGTATTTTGTCTTTACCGTTTCACTCCAACGCTCTGAACTGCTAAAGTTGAGATCGGTGTAGGTTTCTCTGACACATAATGTGTTAAAAAAATTAAACAGTCTTTCCTTAGTTTATCACCGAGGAAGGCAATCTAGAGAGGTGAAGTGACTGCATCCTTCAAAGTGCCAGGCCCTTAACGTACATTACGTCCAGTCTTTAAACCGATGCCCTAGGAATGGTATGAAATATCTCCACATCACAGAAAATGCAGATTAGAAAGAAACAGCCAAAGTCCCTCAGGTGGTGCTAGACCCCTCAAATGCAGATTTGTTTGCCTGACTCCAATCTCCAGTCTTTTACGTTATGCAGTATTTCTCCAGCTTGGAATTACTTTGTGGTAAATAGTCTGTGAACTAGAATTTGTGTGTATGTGTAGTGTGTGTGTGTAGTAACTCTAGTTTACAAGTTATAAAATATTATGTAAAAAAGGATATGTGTAACATGTTTTATGGGTTCCAAATACTATGTCATTTAGAATTTTGTGAAGAGCATTTGATATATATTGGTGATCTGTATGGAACTCCATACAATAATACATATGATATATCAATATTATGGATGAATATTATGGAACACATATAAATTGGGTATTATCATAAATTTAGATGTACATACTTGTTTATATATTTAAATTCTATTTTCTTCATTCAACATCTGTAGTTCATAAACTATGAACTAGGTATTGTGAGTCAAACATAGATAAAGTCCTTTTCTCAAGGAGCTCGTATTCTACTCAGAGACATGTAAATAGATGAATCACAATGAAACAGTAATTCATTTGAATCTCCACCTTGAAATTATGTGAAAAATGAATAAAGGATATGGTAATACAGAGAATGGTGCGACTAAATAGAGAACAAATTTGAATGAGAACTACAATTAAATCTCATTTTTTAAGAAGCAATATGGTCGAGATATATTATACTATTTTGATTTGTAGGTTATTTAAAATACTGGTATCTCACAACTAAAAAGTAATATGTGAGGTAATGCATATTTTAATTAGTTTGATTTAGCCTTTATACAATATACACTCTGTATATGTATTTCAAAGCATAACATTGTACACCGCAAATATATTTTTGTCAATTAAAACAATTTTTTAAAGAATGAAAAAAAAAAGAGAGAGAGAGAAAAAGAGAGAGAGACTTTGCCTAGACTTCCAGAAAATCAAATTCTAGTCATTGAAACTATTTTGTTTAGTTCACCTGATATATGATAAAATTTGTATCAATCTTTAGCAACAGAAAAAAATTAATAGCAAAATAAATTCACATCTCATTCTCTTCATTTTCTTTCTCTTTTTTTTGAGACAGAGTGTCACTATGTTGCCCTCGATAGAGTACAATGGTGTCACAGCTCACAGCAACCTCCAACTCTTAGGCTTATTCTCTTGCCTCAGCCTCCCAAGTAGCTGGGACTACAGTGCCCACCACAGTTGTCATTGTTGCTTAGTTTGTCCGGGCTGGGTTCAAACCCACAGCCTTGTGTATGTGGCTGGTGCTATAACTATTTGCTGCGGGTGCCAAGCCACTTTTTTTTTTTGTCTTTTAGAGGCAGGATCTGCCTCTTGAGTAGTTGGGGGACTACACGACTGCACTCAGCTCCTATTTTCCACTCATACTGGTTGGTGAAATCCAGAATGCTGAAGCTGAAATACCTTCTCATTTCAATTGTCATGGGACCTAGCACAATGAACAACTTCTTGTTTCAATAGTCATGGCACATAGAAAAACTTTGGAAGATAGATATTTAAGTGTGAGAGCCATTATTGGGTAGTTAAACTAAGCACATAAGAATATGTATTTGTTTCAGACTGTATATGAAACCAGCACATTGTACCTCATGACTGCATTATTGTACACAGCTATGATTTAATTAAAAAAAAAAAAAAGAATAAGGAAAAAAAAAGAATATGTATTTGTAGACAAGTTTATAAACCCAAGCTCAATTCCTTCTAAAAAGGGGCTTGTACAAATTAATTTCTCTGTAGTACATTTTGGTAATTTGCAGAATTAAGATTAAATGAGATTATGTATATAATGTGCATAGCTCAAAGACTGGCATATAATAAGTGATAAATACATGTTAGCTATTATTAAATAAGGAGCTTACATTTTAAAATATCTCAGGTTCTTTCTATTGACTCTAAAAGTTAAGAGTGGGTTTGTTTCTTTAGTGATGTCTTGCTGATACATTACAAGGAAGTCAGTCCCTCCCCGGTTATAATAATGTGTATTTAGTATTTACTTTGTATCAGGCACTAGGCCAAACCCATTTTGTGTATTTACTCATTTAATCCTCTTTACAGCACCCCTATTAAGTGAGTACAATTTAAACTCATTTTGTACTTGAGGAAACAGACACAGAGAGGTTGCTAATGTGACCATGTGACCAAGGTGTCACAGTGTCATGAAATGGTGGAGCTATTATATCCTAAAGACTATCTTAAAGGACAGGAAATAAACCATCCCAATGTGCAGTGAGGCAAACAATTGACACAAGAACCCCCAGAACCATTTCCTTTTTACACTATTAAATGCACACAAATATAGGGAAATGATCAAAAAACCCTCACGTAGATGTAAGCCAAAGTACAGAGGGCAAAGAGGTAGAATGAATAAGAAAATACAACCCTAGGATTAGCTTAACTATCTATGGCTAGGAAGTGCTCAACAACTCTAATGAGAAGCATTTGTAGTCAAAACTTTGCCTTTACCTACATATCACGTCATATCTGTAATTGATAAAATGGTTTTAACTTCACAGGTAGGAAATCAAGTTAGCAGCATATTTTATAGTAGATGATTCTGTTTGTCTCCAGTAACTCGTTTTTTCCTGAAAGTTTCATTAGAGAGCCTCATGGTATTAGTTATATTATAAATCCCCAAATCTTTAAATGTACTAAGGAGTGTCTATTTAGTAACTAGGCAGATTGGACCATGTCAGGTTGACCTTTCAATGTCTGTCTAGGGAGAAAGGATAGGAGGCTGTATAAATGGCTGATGTCTGGAGGAAAGACTGATTTCAAAGGCACCTTAAAGTTCACTTTAGGAGGGCAGATCTAATTAGCCAAAAAGAGTTAGGGCAGCTAACCTATACCACATTTTCTTTATCCATTCATCAGGTGATAGATATTTATCTATCGGTGGTTTCCATATCTTGGCTATTGTGAATAATGCTTCAGTAAACCTGGAAGTGCAGATAGGTCTTCCGGATCCTCATTTCAATTCCTTTGGAAATATATGTATACCTAGAAATGGGATAATTAGATCAAATGGTAGTTCTATTTATAATTTTTTGAGGAAACTTCATACTTTTTATAGAAGCTGTACCATTTTACACTTTTACCAACAGTGTACAAGGGCTCCAATTTTTCCACATTTTCATCAAATCTTATCTCTTGTTTTTTGATAAAAGTCATTCTAATAGGTGTAAAGTAACAACATGTGTATCATTGTGGTTTTGGTTTGCCTTTTTTTTTTTTTTTTTTTTGAGATAAGAGTCTCAATCTGTCTCCCTGTGTAAAGTGCCGTGGCATCATCATAGCTCACAGCAACTTCAAACTCTAGGGATCAAGCAATCCTCTGCCTCAGCCTCCTGAATATCTGGGACTATCAGCATGTGCCACCATACCCGGTTAGTTTTCTATTTTTTAAGCCTTACTCTTGCTCAGGCTGGTCTTAAACTTCTGAACTCAAGGGATCCTCCTGTTTCATCCTCCCAGAGTGCTAAGGGTATTGGCATGAGCCACTGTTGATTTGCATTTTCCTTAGAACTGACAATATTAAGAATATTTTCATATACATGTTAGCTATTTGCATATCTTTTTTGAAGTACTGTCTATTCAAATCATTTGATTGATTTTTAATCAGCATATTTGGTTTTTTTGCTGTTGAGCTGTAGGAGTTGTATGTGTGTTGGATATTAACCTCTTATCGGATATGTGCTTTGCAAATATTTTCTCTCATTTATTCCATAGTTTGCATTTTAATTCTATTGATTGTTTCCTTTGCTGTGCAGAAGTTTTAACTTTGATGTAGTCCTAATGTGTTAATTTTTGCTTTTGTTGCTTGTGCTTTTCAGGTCCTGTCTGAGAAATCATTGCCTATACCAATGTCATAAGTTTTTCCCTTATGTTTTCTTCTAAGAGTTTTACATTGTGAAGTCTTGTTTAAGCCTTTAATCCATTTTGGGTTGATATTGTATGTGATATGTTTAACAGCTTGATTTATGGGGGAGAAGTGGCTAAAAATAGTATGTAAGAATATTTTTTTAAAAAACACAAAACTTGAAAATGATAGTTTTTGAAATAAAGAGATATTTTGTATTCTCTTTTCCCCAAATTATTTAACATTGTTTATAGATTCTGCTTTGAGCTATACACTGTACAGATGGCATACGCACACACAGTTCCTTCACTCTTAGAGTTTACATCTAGTGAGTTCTGTTAGTTTCCATCAGTCTTCCCAGAATTAAACTTCTAAAGTTTTCCTGGAGCAAATATTTGATACTATCTATACATCTAAACTTTACTGGGCATTTCAATCTCTGGTGCTCTTGCTAAAATTCAGAATCTGATTCTGTTAGTCTATGTAGGGCCTGAGATTCTACATTTTTTTTTCTTTTTAATTATTTGGGGTATGTAATAGTTGTATATCTTTATAAGTTATTTAAAAGAGACACAAAGGAGCTTTAAGGGGTGGTGGGAGAAAAACCTAGCCTGCTGAACCAGGAAATCTGGAGGGCCCATAAGAATACAGATATGAAATAACCTCAGTAACCAATGACCGATAAAAAGAAGCAATCAATGACCAATAGAAAAATACTGCCTGGAAGCACAGAGACCAATAAAAGATTTGCAACCAATTTCAAATGTTGAGGGTATTTATACCCTACAGGCCTTTGGGTCTCTGTCTTCTTACCTCTGCTTCTGCCAGAGACAAACCCACCTCCAACTCTCTTTGGAAGTGTTCTAACCTTTCTCTTTGTTCTTCCTGCATAAAATTTCCCTTTATTACACTGAAACTTGTACAAGTCATTTTGTGCTCTGTTCAAGCTGCCTGTGCTGCTGCAGTTTTATTTTCAATTTGCACCCATTTTTACTTTCAGTTACCACTGTACCTCAGTTGAACTTTCTGGCTCAGAGTAATTGAACCAGGTCAACTGGGTTCAGGGAACTGGGAACCTACCTCCACAACAGTTATGTGTGATATTTTGATACAGGCATACAATATGAATTAATCAAATCCAGGTAATTGGGGTATCCATCAGGCATTTATCATTTCTCTGTGTTAGGAACATTCCAATTTCACTCTTATGGTTATTTAAAAGTAACTTATTATTGATTATAGTTACTTTGTTATGTTATCAAATATTGTTCATTCTAACTATATTTTCGCACTCTGAGATTCTATCATTTTAACAAGCTCCTCAGTGATGTAAATATTGCTGGTCTGGAGATTACACATTAGAAAGCAAAGATTTGGATGATTTGGATGAAATCAACATGAAAGAAAATCTGAGTTTCTGAAAATTGAGCCAGCTAATAATAATGAATAACTAGTCTATAACTTGTTGTGGTTCCTTTAACAACCATACTATAATAAATACAAATGCTTGCTTCTCACTTTTGGAAATTTTGCTCTGAAATGTTCTTGATTCTTAAATATTAGGAGTCTTAGCTCTTCTCAAAAGGTATATACTAATATATCTGTGAATAACTCATTCTAATATCATTAGTATTGTGAGTACTGTATATCCAATGATTGATTCTGAATTTGGGAAGAATCACAGTCTCAATAGAAGAAGATTTTTTAGCTTTTTTATTGGGACAAAATGGCTGTACAAATAAAATGGGAAAAATCAGAAGTGTAAAATAACCCTCTAAAATATCTAAATCTTATTGGAGAACAATTAGGAATGAATAAAGAAACAGTTATATAAAATTCAAATGCTAATAATGAGAAGTACTTAATCTACCACAAAGTAAAGGCCCAGACAAAAAAATACCCATCCTGCACCAAAATACCTGTTAAAAAATCGATATTTGCATGCCTAAGACTTGTTTGAAAAGGCAATTATGGTCTCACAAGTAAATCATAAGAATTTTTAAAATTTTGTAAATGCTGTATTTATATGACAGACAAGAACCACTCTGAAGGAATCATTATGGTTTGGGAAATGATATGCAATTTCAAAATCATCTAAATCATTTCAATTGCCTGTATTTACATTTATATAATGGGTATTTATAATGGTGATTATTTTAGAACTTACCTTGTTTTCCAGGATTTCACATTGGTTTCTATGGGAACGAGAATGGCTTTGAAGAGGAGCGTTTTAAGAACTCTTTTCACATTCAGTGACTGCTAACTGAACTGTAAATTCTGTTTGTCTGTTAACGGTTTTTAACACTTCGATTTTTAACTCAGAAATAAAAGTTGGGCATTCTAGCTTCATAAATCATTTTAAATAATAAAAACTATTTTTATGAAACATCTGGCACATTGAAACATTTGAAAAACAAAATGAGTAGCTTTAGGAGCTAATAATCTGTTCACTTTATTAAATTCATTAATGATTAATCCACATTGGTCATGAGCTTGCTCTTAAAAAATTGTATAAAGAAAACTTCACTTGATATATTGTTTCAGTATACTTTCTCTGCTATTTCTATGTATATATTTTCTTTCTTTTTTAGAAGTCCCTTTTAAAGAGCAGTGTAAAATGTTCTGCATTTAAAGTTTCTCTCTGCCAACACCTCACCCATCCTGTGCCATTGTTTGTTTACCCTGGTATTGTGTTGTACCTTGACCATGAGTTAAGACTATCCCTGTTCTAATACCAGCTGGAACTTATTTTTACTATTTTTTGAAACAAGCTCATAAGTCTTCAAATTTCAATTTTTCTTTTCCTTGGAATAGATTTTTAGATCATAAAAAGCCCAATGTGTAACTTATGTATTACATGTGTTCAGTTTACCATATTTAATATTTCCTCAGATTTCATATTTTCCAATAAACTTTATTTTTTCAATTCCCTGGGAAAATGACATTTCTGTATATTCTTAATTCCCTCTCAAAGTAATTAAAATCCACTAAAAATAAGAGAAGCCTATTTCAGAAAAGAGTGCTAAAACTCAAAAATTTTCTCATACCTGAACTATAAAAGATGCCAGCTGAAGGCACATGGCATCCCCTAACCAGCTTATGTAATAACTACTACAGTTATTTCTGATATATAATCTGTGTCTTAAATCCAGAAAGTACAGGTTGATGGCAGAGTGCCAGACAGGGTACAATTCATGCTGGTGTTTCCTGCCTTTCCTCAGACGAGCACATTTCTGCTTGTTCTCAGCCTAGCCCTGACCTTAGATTGCCAGAGACTAGTGACAATTTGAGTAGTAGAGCTGCTAGCATCACAGTTACCAAGAGATCATTCTGTAACTTGTGGTGTAAATTCAATGAAATTAAATTTTTTTCTTTTTTCTTAAACATGTTTTTTATTCAGATTTGAATTTTATGAGATAATTTAGGGATTGCCACACTGTGGCAAAGATGAAGGTAAGTAGATGAGAAACATGTAACCAAGTGTTTTGGGGAAAATGATTAATTGATCAGCTATTCTATTTTTAAGTTGATTTGAACTGAAATACAAAAAAAAGTGTAATCAAATCTAATGTTAATGGTTAGAAGAGAACGAATTATCTTGAAAAGTATCTGAATCTGAAGGTGAAAATATCCTTCAGTGCAGGGCTACTCAAAGTGGGTCCATGAACCAGTGACCATCTAAGACAACTACAAAAAGTGAGCAGAAACATCTAGAAACTCTCAGAGCAGTTTGACACTGCCATTTCATCCAACCTTGTGATCTGTCCATGACATCTGGAATTTTAAAAATTTGCCCTTTACCACAAATATTGAGACATTGATTTAGCATATATTACTGGAAGCTGGAAAGAGTGCCGGTTGAACTTCATAGTATTGAAGATAATTCATCCTTGTGTGCTTCTGTCTGAAAGCTGGGAAGTGAAGTGTTTTTATCTCTGGACTATCTCTTTCTAGAGGTAGAGTAACAATTGTTTTCATAAGATTACAGTAAAGGAGACTAAAGCAGATGTTGTTCTCCCCTTTTGCAGATATAAAAAGGTACAAAAGTCTTAAGTGAGAAGTCTGATACTGTGCAATTACCATCAAAATTTTAAAGTACAGTTAAGTGAACAGCATTGCATAGAACTTATTTAATATTATGATGAACAAAATAAAAAACACTCTACGTTGATTATAGCAGCAATTTGGGTATAACCATATCTGCAGTTCCACATGGCAGGTGGGGCAATGCTTTGTCCTAAGATTTCAGAAGGAAAAGTGTTGTGTTACAAGCGTTAGATGAGTGACTAGTGAAACTTCATAAATGACAAATCAAGGAAGGTTCAGAAGCAGTTCAGTAATCAAAAACAAAATTAAGCAGAAAGAATGAAAAGGATTAAGGAACACATGGATAGTTTGGCTAAAGAATGGACATATTAGAAATACAAGTCCACACCTCTCTGAAAGGTATGAAATTCCAAAATAAAAAGGGCTTGCAACCTTGGACCATAAATAGGAGAAATAAAATGAAAATAAGAAAAGGAAAGTTTAGATAAAACATTGGGAATTTCTGTTAATGTCTGGAGTATTAAATTAAGTGGGTGTCCAAAGAATCTCTAAGGACATTTGAAACCACTTTGAACATAGCCATGGACATTGTATTGTGGGGAGCAAGACTTAATAGCAGGGGGATGGCCTGGATCAACCATGAGGTCTTTTCCAGCTCTAATTTCTATTATTCCATAGCTCTGTGAAGAATAGTTGCTAAATTGCTTGATCAACCTGGACACATAAAACTTAACACAGGAATAAAGCTCCAGACAAAACAATGAAGTCAGCCAAAATTGAAACACGCCCCTCAAAACAACAACTCAAAGCCCCCCAAAACCCCAACTTAAATCTCGCATCATACCCAAAGACAACACATTTCGGGCTCAGGCAACTTGCCCAGAGGAATGAATTCCAGAGAAGGATCCTTCATTGAGCAAGCTTAACCAACAGGTTAGGAGAGTTCAAATTCTAGACATGCTTGCAAAACCTCCCAGCTAATCTTTCATACTAGAGCAAGCTAAAAAGTGAAAGGAAAAAGTGAGGTATTAAAGCGCCTGGTCTATGAGTGAATTAATTCATTTATTCATTCTGTAAGAAATTATGAAGTATAATACCTACTCTCTGCCAACTATTATTCTAGGGTGGAGTACCTAGGTGAGCAAAACAGAAATCTGCCCTTATGTAGTTTACATTCTAGTGTCAAGAATAATAAAGAAGTCAGTGTGTAGCTGGGCCTTGTGGTGGGCACCTGTAGTCTCAGCTACTTGGGAGGCTGAGGCAAGAGAATTGCTTAAGCCCAAGAGTTTGAGGTTTCTATGCACCAAAGCACTCTACTCAGGGCAACAGCTTGAGACTCTGTCTAAAAAAAAAAAAAAAAAAATAGAACTCAATATGCTATGTCTTAAAACAGTCAGAAACCAATGGAGGGGAGGAGGTCAGAGATGTGTGAAAACAAACTATCCTGGCCCTCCCCGCTCCACATTGGTATGCAACTGTTCAAGAGCAATATGATAAGGGGATACAAACAGGATAGGGAAAATGAAGGAGAGGGGTGTGGAATCAGGGCAGGGGGCTGTATTTAATAATGCAATCAGGGAAGAACTCATGGAAAGAGATCTGAGCAGGATTGAGGAAGTGAAATTAGTGAGCCAAAGGGACGTTGGGGACAGTATTCCAGTCCCAGAGAATCTGTACAGTACAGTGGGAAGGTTGGAGCAAACTTGGTGCTTAAGGAAAAGAAGGAGGCTGCATGGCTGGAGAGGAGTGAGTATGGGGAAGAATGAGGCAATGAGGTCGGAGAGGCCCTGTAGACTGTTGCCTTGTAAACTAGGACCTCATATTTTACTCCCCGTCAACTACTTACAACATTTCACTGCAAGAAATCTAGGTACTCAGTGAAGAAATTAAGGCACTTGAGGTATCAGCCTCCCTGGAAAACCACTCAGACTTCAGCAATGTTTCTCTTATATGTGTTCCTTCAGATCATTCAAGTGGTTAGTTTTAATAATGTCAGAATAGGCTAGGTGTGGTGGCTCACGCCTGTAATCCTCGCACTTGGGGAGGCCAAGGTGGGTGGATTGCTTGATCTCAGGAGTTTGAGACCAGCCTGAGCAAGAATGAGGCCTCATCTCTACCAGAAATTTAAAAAACTAGCCAGACATTATGGCAGGTACTCGTAGTCCCAGCTAGTGGGGAGGCTAAGGCGAGAGGATGGCCTGAGGATCACCTGAGCCCAAGAGGTTGCTGTGAGCTATAATGAAATGGCACTCTACTCAGGGCAACAGACATGAGACTGTCTTAAAAAAAAGAAAAAAGAAAGAAAGAAAGAAAGAAAGAAGAAAAGAAATGTAGAAATGTGGCTATTCCATATGGAGATGTACTCTAAGTACAAAATACACTAGATTTTAATGAGTTAGTATGAAAAAGAGAAGGTAAAAATATCTCAAATTTTATATCAATTGCATCCTAAAATGATGGTATTTAAAAAATATGTTATTAAAATTAATTTCTCTTTTTCTTCTTTTTTAATATAGCTACTAGAAAAAATAAACTTACAAATATGGCTGATACTCCACCAAGCTAGAGGATTTTCAGACCAGCTCTGTACTGTTGCATAATGATGACTGAGTTCTTATGTGGCAAGCCCTCTTCTAAGCACATTACCTGTGATAAAACATTTAATCCTCACAAAAACCCTGTGAAGAATCATTTTTTCCAGATGAATAATTCGAGGCTCAGAAAGGTCAAGAAACTTGCCAAAGGCTGCAAATCTAGGGAGCAGAAGAGCAATTAGTCTTTTAAAGCTGTAACTAACCCAGTGGCTCTCAAAGCTCAGAGTGCATCAGAATCACCTTGCAGGGCTTGTTAAAACGCAAATTCCTGAGCCCCGGCCCCCCCCCCCCCCCCAGGCTTCTGACTCAGTAGATGGGGTGTAACCTAAGAATGTGCATCTTTCACCAGTTTCCACGTGACATTGATGCTGCTAACCTGCAAAGCCCATTTTGAGAGCCATTGGTCTAAATAATGCACTATACCACTTACCTCCAATCTCACGTCCTCAGCCTTTCTGAACCTTAGTTTCTTTACCTTAAAGCGTGAATAATTCTAATACCTATTTCACATGCCATAAAATTTACTATTTTAAAAGTGTATAACTCGCTGGTTTTTAGTATATTCACAGTTCTGCAATTATCATAACTAATTCTAGAACATTTCTATCACCCCAGAAAGAAACCCAATACCCAACCTCAGTCCTTCTTCCCGCCCCACCCCCTTCCCCTAGGGCCAGGCCACCATCAATCTACTTTCTGTCTCTCTTGATTTGCCTGATCTGGACGTATCCTATAAGTGGAGTCAGAATATGTGGACTTTTGTGTCTGACTTCTTTCCCTAGCCTCACGTTTTCAACGTTCATCCATGTTGTGGCATATATCAAAACTTCCTTTCATGTTATGACAGTAACGTGTATTGATACAGTTCTATAGCCTTCCTATATTATGCGTATCCACTCATCAGCTGGTGCCCATTTTGGGTAGTGTCCATTTTATGAATGGCTATTATGAATTTGCACGGACATATGTTTGCATTTCTGTTAGGCTGTGAGTATGAGAGGACCCAGTAAAAGTGGAATTATTGGCTTTGACCCTCTGTTTAACTTTTTGAGGACCTTCCACGCTGTTTTAAAGGGCTGCTCCATTTTACATTCCCATCAGCAACATATGAGCATTCCAGCTTCTTCACATCCTTGCCCAATGCTTGTCCTTACCCCCCTTTTTATCACAGCCATTCTGGTGGGTAAGAAGTGGTATTTTATTGTGGTTGTGATTTACATTTCTCTAGTGATGTTATATATCTTTTTACCCATCTTTTTTAGTGATGTTATATATCTTTTTACCCATCTTTTTACCCACAGCCATTCTGGTGGGTAAGAAGTGGTATTTTATTGTGGTTATGATTTGCATTTCTCTAGTGATGTTATATATCTTTTTATGTGCTTATTGAACAATTACATATCTGCTTTGGAGACGTGCCTGTTCAAATCCTTTGCTCTTTTAAAATTGGGATTATTTATCTTTTTATTGTTGAGTTAATTAGCACTCATTATGTATTCTTTGTACAAGTCCTTTATCAGATACATGTTTTGCAAATAATTTCCCCCATTCCGTGAATTTTCACTTTCTTGATAGTGTCCACTGAAGCAAAAAGGTTTTCAATGTTGATGAAGTCCAATTTATCTGACTTTTTAAAATTACTTGTGCTCTTGAGTCACATCTAGAAACCATTACTTAGGGGTCGTGAAGATTCAGTCCTATGTTTTCTTTGTACAAGTCCTTTATCAGATATATGTTTTGTAAATAATTTCTGCCATTCTGTGAGTTTTTAAGAAAATATTCTTACATCAAGATCTACACTCTATTTCAAGTGAATTTTTTGTAAATGGTATAAGAGCCCAACTCTGTTCTTTTTCATGTGGCTATCCACTTGTCCCAGTAACATTTGCTCATCACAGATTTCTTTAAAATTTAAGAATGTTTTATAGGCTGTATTACTTACAGTATTTTTATTAACACTAATTACAGTGCTGTTTTTTCCTCTCTAAGTGCTTGCCTGTTTGCTGTCAAAACTTTGTAAGAACTGCAATCAGAACAAAATAAATGTGCTCTGATTAAAACCCCTAGTCTGTAATGACTGACCAAAAGGTAAGCTTGTTCAATTCTGCCCCGTCATTAACTGTTGTATAATACTGAGCACCAAGATCTTTACTAGTGTGCCATCCTATATTAATTATCCTATTCACACATACAGGATGAGAAACAAAGGGATCTTTATCCTATATGTTTCTTTGTGATTTTAGAATACTATTTTACTATTGTTTGTGCCTATATAACCCATTCAACTGATACTATAAATGCTAATTTGAAACCTGGCTAATTTGAATAAAATGCTAATTTTATTCCCCTATACTATCATAGTAATTGCGTATAGAGGACAGACCAAAATAAGATGAATGTTAGAAAATAGGCAATAAAGGAAAAAAAAAAAAAGCAAGTCATACCTAATTGGGACTGACAGCAATTAGTAAATTACTAGTGGATGCTTCCCTTTTTGTCAGGTAAATGGAATGTAAAACACGGTCCAGTGCCATAGGAAGTAAAAATGTAGAATTGGAAAGATGTGGGTGCATTGACATCCAGAAAAATTAAAATTGTAAAGTAAGAATTTCTTTGGTATTTTCCCAACTAAGAGCACCTAGATTTGTCACAGGAATATTTAGGCTCCTGGATAGATATAACTCTGTGATGGCATAATTATGAGAGGAAAATTCAGCAATCTCAACTTAAAATATTCTCTCTTCTTCGTTTCCTAGTTCCATGGTTATTAAGTCTGTTGCTTGTCCTTAGTTCCTTTCTGGATTATTTACACATATCTAGAGGAAAACAGCTTAACTTTCTTTCCATTATAAATTAATAAACTTTTCCAGTGACTTTACAGAACATAAACCTAAACTATTTATTTATTTATTTATTGAGACTAGAGTCTCACTTTGTTGCCTTCAATAGAGTGCTGTGACATCATAGCTCACAGCAACCTCAAACTCCTGGGCTTAAGTGATTCTCTTGCCTCAGCCTCCCGAGGAGCTGGGATTACAGGCGCCCACCACGATGCCTGGCTTTTTTTTTTTTTTTTTTTTTTTTAGAAACAGGTTCTCACTGTGGCTCAGGCTGGTCTCAGACTCCTGAGTTCAAGCAATCCACCCACCTTGGCATTCCAGAATGGTAGGATTTCAGGCGTGAGCCGCCGTGCCTGGCCCTAAACTCTTATATATGAGCTTCTGGATTTGAAGATTGAGTAAGGGAGGAAACCCTGGACTAGTGTCAAATCCAAGCAACATGGCTAAGAAAAGTGATAATGAAATCAGAAACCAAGCCCCAGAAGCTTGCAAATATGATTCAGAGTCACATTTATATTTGGTCAAATTCTGGTTGGTTGATCTCATGAGTCAAGTGATAGAAATATAATTTGAAGTCAAATTCTTTTTCAGTCAATTGATTGACTAGTTCCTTAAGACTCAGAGAATTCTGGATAGGGATCTAATCATCCCAACAATATGTTCATGGGGCGTGACTCCCTTGTTGTGAAAATGCCCACTGAATTTGGTAACACATGCTAGAAAGTTTCTGAAAAATAAATATTGCCCACAGATAGAAACCCAATCAATACTTTTCTTCGTTTTTTATCTGAGCTTCACTCTTACGAACAAGAACTGAAAACCAAAAGGCATCGTCCTACAACTTCAGATTAAGGACTATGACTAGAAGAATTTTATATAATTTTTTAGGTTTTTACAACTTCCCCCATGCTTATTATATTCTTTTCTGGTGTCAGCATTCCTATAGTACTTAGTCTAAACTTCTAATGCAGAAATGGTGTGCATGTCTACATGGTTAGCAAGAAATCAGGGAGTTTATGATTCACTCAGAGCCAGTCCTAGAGATGAAGAGAGAGAAAAATCTCTAGAGATTCAGTAGGAGCAGAATTAAAGAGAAAAGAAATTTGTCTTAAGACTTTCAAATCACATAGAGCCTCGTGAAATTATGTTCCATGAAACTCTTACCAGCAGCTAGCATGCATTGTAAGTCTTCGTCCCCTTGAGTTCCCAGGGCCTACTTAAGGGAAAAAAAGCCCTGGAAAATTACTTTGGGAGGGGACTAAAACCAGCAGGTTCCGTGGAAGAAACAGCCTGTCTGTCCCCTATTGCTCTCATCGGGTGAGATTCTTTTGCAGTAGGCACCAAGAGCAGAAATCATTAGAGCATCACCACCACCAGAGAATGATGATGACACCCTCCACCCTAACTGCCTAATTTCTGACATAGACCCCATCAGGTCTCTCTCGAGAGCCTGCAGTCATGCTGACGGTGTGACTCCTTTTGATTGCATGTAGGGTGGTTTCTACACACATGCCTATGACTGAATTGAACAGTGGACTGCCTCATTCTGTCTCAAGTTACCTGAAAAGACCAAGCAGTGGCGTGTTCATGCCAAGGGCTCCAGATGGTGGGCAGAGGCAAAGCACCCACAGATAGGAAAGCCAATACTTAGCATCTTGTGAAAAGCTTGCATTTGGAGGGTATTAGAAATGCAAGCTATAGTTAGATTAATTCCGAATTCTGGGGCTAATTCCAAGCAAAGCAAAACTCCCCCTGTCCCTGCGAAGAGCAAGTTTGTACATGTGGTGGCCTTTATGTCTTCTCTGTAGGCAAATCACTTCTCTCACCTTAGAATAGCACAGCCAGGTTGCCAAGGACGTTTTCCGTCACGTCATATGGAGGGTAGCTGATTCATGAAACAGTGACTTGCGCAGCTGGGTCACACTGTGTCCTGGGTTTTAAGAACTAAACAGGAGCTAGGGTGTGGGCTGTCTATGCAATTCTGCCCCCAACTTGTGTCAGCGTGTCCTAGTATTTAAGTGAAGTTTCAGTGTACGCTCATTTGTATAAAGAAAATCTAACAAAGGGGAAAGGAATGGAACAAATGAATAAAATCATTACAGGCCTCTTTGTTGACAGCAAAATCAAATCTGGTCAGCACTTGAAATGCATTAAAATTGATAATTTTGAAAAGCTTTAATATTAGAATATTAGCCTAAAAACTATTTATTTATTTATTTATTTATTTATTTTTGAGACAGAGTCTCATGCTGTTGCTCTGGGTAGAATGCCATGGTGTCATAGCTCCCAGCAACCTCAAACTTGGGCTCAAGCAATCCTCTTACCTCGGTTTTTCTATTTTTAGTAGAGACGGGTCTTGCTTTTGCTCAGGCTGGTCTGGAACTCCTGCACTCAAGTAATCTATCCTCCTTGACCTCCCAGAGTCCTAGGATTACAGGCGTGAGCCACCATGCCTTGCCTAAACTATTTCTTTTCATGTACTATTTATCTATTTCATTTCATTAAACTTTATAAGCCTCCTATAAGGTAGAATTTTATCTATTTTATAATTTTAAATTACTATTGAAAGAATCATAGTTAATCAATAATAAAACTAAGGATAAATAGAGCTGAGTTTCTATATTTCTATTGATGAAGGCAAGGTGGGGCGAGCTTAATTTATTTCTCCTTGGTAAATACATTTCATGTGAATTTAAAAGAATGCTATCTTTGCTGTCCTTCAGATTTTTGAAGATGAGAATAGAAAAATGAGACTACGGATTTTAAGAAATTTATTCAAAACAAAATCCTATTTACATGCTCTTTTGTTTTAGTTATTTTTAAATAAACTTTCTTTTTAGCATAATTTTAGATTTTAAAAAATTATGAAGATAGTTCAGAGACTTCCATGGGTTCAACACCTACTTTTCCACAATTAATGAACCAATATCAACCATTACTGTTCAAAGTCCATAGATTATTCTGATTTCCTTGTTTTGTCCCCAAATCCCTTTTTCTGTTTCAGTTTCCCGTCCAGGAGAGCACATTTCATTTAGTCATCATGTTTCCTTGAGCTTCTCTTAACTCTGATCATTTCTCAGACTTTCTTGGTTTTTGATAACCTTGATAGTTTTGAGGAGTACTGTATATTGGAGAACTGGATTTATGTGTTTGGGAGGAGGGCCACAGAGGTAAAATGCCATTTTCATCACATGATATCAAGGGTAATATCAACCTGATTTATTATTTTTGATGTGGACCTTGAGCACCTGACTTAGGTATGGTTTGTCAGATTTCATGTTCTTTTGAAATTTGATTTAATTATTCAGGATTGTTTCTTCATTAAAAAATTGTTAAATTTAATTTTAACCATCAATTATCTAAGCAGAAGTTGTGTTAGAACTAGCTATCAACTGATCCAGTTATAATACATATGCCATGACATTGCATACTTAGGAGAGTGACAGAAGAGGGAGTTACTCAACAGAAAACTGGTTTTGTCAGTCTTAATGTTCATCATCTATATAAGTCCCATGGAGCTGGTTCCTTCATTTCTTCATTCTCATATTTTACTTTGCAAAACACATTACAATCACTCTTTGGTTATTATTATTATTTTTCAATATCCCTATAGAGACGCAAAGTAGAGCTTCTTTCCCTTACTTTCAGTGGCAGACTTTGTAGAATGAGAGACCTGTGTTTGATTTTGAGCTTACCCACTTTCTGCCTGTGTAACCTTTGGAAAAATTTCTGGGGGCACCTTGTCTAAAGAATGACCTAAATAATGCAAGCCTTTAGGTAAAGAATAAATGGAATATTTCAATTGCTTCTAAATATATGTATGAAACATCCAGTAAATCTTGGCTCTATTTCTCTCCCTTCTTTCTCATCCTCACTTCCCTTTCTCAATCCTCCAAACTTATAAATAAAAACTTCAGGATTTGGTAATTGTAAGAAGATATATTAATATTAACACTGACCATCAAATTTAATTAATCATGTAAATGTCAGCAGACATAAAACAGCTTCAAATCAATGCTATGGAAATCTCATGGGGATAGACTAACACAGATCCTATGTCTACCTGCATATCAATAGAATCCCAGCATCAGTCCAGAGGGAACCATAATTTCAGCCATACTTTAAGACACTCCCCCCCTGTTTTAGACACCCCCCACCATGTCATAGTATGGTTTTCCTTACCTTAATGAATAGTAAAAAGATAAACTTTAAGACTTCAGACACCACAATGTGTTTGAATATTGATTGTTAATATTGTTATGTTGTTAGGATTACCAGAATGTGATGTCTTGGTGATTGACAATATGTGGGCCTACATTGCATGTAGGGAAGTTGCATCATATATCCATTTAACTGAAGAGAAAGCAGCTCCATATATTCAGGAAAAAAATAAATGTATTGAGAGAAAGGGATGGAGCAGCAGCAATTCCACCTGTCCTTCTCTTCACTGTCGTAGGCCTTGGAGCAAAGCATCAGCTAGAACCAGAAACTTGTTCTTCCTTCAGGTTGCCTCGCTGCTTTTATGTCTCTCATAAATCTGAAGTCTTGCCACATCAAGTGTGGTTCTAGTTTTTAAAGATACATATTTTTCACATACAAGATCCCTGGGTGTAAGCCAACTACTTCATTTTTAATAAGTATCTTCTTTAATATACTTATTAAAGAAATTAAAATATGACCAAAAATGGAGGGAAAGTCTATGTTGGAACTGTTGATATACAATGTGGGACCCCTGAAGGTAATTTATTGGCCAATTTTGACTACAGTAGTTCTCCCTCCTCCATGGGGGATAAGTACCAAGATGGTGACTGGATGTCTGAAATCACAGATATTACCTAAATGTATATACCATTTTTTGCCTACATGCACATACCAATGGTAACATTTATAAATTTATAAATTAGGCAGTGTAGGAGATTAGCTATGATAGCCAATAAGATAGAACAATTATGACAATATGTGTAATAAAAGTAAAATAAGCATTCCTTGAACACAAGCAGTGTGATACCTACTATGACAGTCAATCTGATAACTCAGACAACTGTTAAGTGAGTTGCAGGTGAGCAGTGTATACAGCTTAGATATACTGGACAAAGGGTTAATTCACGTCCCAGGTGCAACAGCACAGGGCAGCATGAGATTTCATCATGCTGCTCAGAACAGGGTACGAAGTAAAACTCATGAATTATCTATTTCTGGAATTTTCCATTTAATATTAATATTTTTGGATTATAGTTGACTGTGGGTAATTGGAAGCTTGAAAAGTGAAACAGAAGAGAAGAGGAGACTATGGTACATGTACTTTTTGCCTTAGAAATTAATCCCTAAGATTAATAAGATATAATTCCACTGTTTTTATAATTAATTTATATTTGAATACAAAATTATCTGCAATATGATTTTTTTTCTCAGGTGAATCCTTTTGGAGGGTTGTTTGATGAGAAAGAATTTAGCTGAATTGGGGCAGACTCTATGGCCTATTTGGTTATTGGTGCCCTGACAACGAATGGTTTTTCCTGATTAGGCCTGCTCCACTTTGCTATGGAGCACATGAGCTTAGTGAATCAGAGTTGTGTACCCCCAGACCTAATTTAAGCCCTTCACTGTGAAGCCTAATGGACAGATGATAGCACCATCCTGATGGTGAACCTCAGACCCAAGTGAGTTCCTGAGGAAAGCTCCCAGAATCCTACTCTTTCCCCACTCCTGACTAATGTGAGGAAGGTTTAGGTGCACAAATCTCTGCTCTACTGGCACTCAGAGAAGCAGGGGAGAGAGATAGATAGATAGATGGATGGATGGATGGATGGATGGATGGATGGATGGATGGATGTATGGATGAATAGATAGATAGATAGATACATAGATAGATACATAGATAGATAGATAGATAGATAGATAGATAGATAGATAGATAGATATCTGGGAGTTATGGGTTCCATTGGAATGAGTCAGGAAGAATTTTTCTCCCCTGTCTTGTGTGATGAAGTAGCTCTGTTCTCTCTCTTCTTGGTCCCAAGAAAGACTGAGCCCAGAAATGTCAATGGGGAGAGAACTTAGACCAACAAATTCCTACCTTCACTTCATTCATCTTTTCTTGTCCTAGACTGGTACATTAAAGGGATACCCAGTGAGATGGCTGCATGGCACCAGAGGGGGAGGTGGCTCCATGTACAACTTAGAAAGGATGGTATGAAGTGAGTTGAGCAGGGAAGCATGGGTTACCACAATGGGGAGAATATGAATTCTATAGCTTTTATACATCCATAGACATGCCTGTTCTTGTGTCTATACACTTTATGTGCAACAGAAAACACCAAGTAGATATTTCGCTAAGGCTTTTTGGTGTGGTGCAGAGATTCAAGTCTATGAGCGATCATCGTATTATCCCATAATCCAATGTTTGACATGTCAAGAGCTCAAGATTTGGAGTCAGAAGGACTGGGTACACATCTTGGGTCTGTCACTTCCTATTTTGTGGTGTTGGGCATGTTAACTACTCTTAGCCTTGGTGTAGTCATCTATAAAATAAGTCTGATGTACGGGATTAAAGCGAAAGTATCCAGCACATTGATGATGTTAATTAAACCTGAATTTTAATCAACTTTGCAGAAGCTAAAAGTCAACTTGCCTCTGAAATAATTGGCAGAAAGCTGTAGAGCATTCTTAGCTCAGCACTTTGGGTGAAGGAATTGGACTCATAATGTCCCAGAAGGCCATTATTTTGACATTTTGTTTAGGGTTAGTTCCTAATTTGACTCAGTTATTTAAGGCAAGAATGGTTTCAAAAGACCTAAGTGATATTATTAACAAATGGGTTACATCTTCTCTTCACAGAGTTAAGCCTCTAATTATACATTGAGCTGATTTATTAGTACTACAGGCTTAAACATTTCCTAACTATTCAGACTGACTAGAGAAACAGGCTAACTGTCCACATGCAAAGAATTTGAATGGTAAAAACACTGCAGAGGAAGATGTGATGCATGGTGGATGAGTCACAGGGAAAGGCTCAGAGAAAGGTATTAATTAAGGTAATGTGAAATTATAACACGTAAAATATGGGTTAAGTATCGGTGAATTTCCCTTTAGGACATACTTCCTATGATAGTAGGGAAGCATCTTCTAAAGGAGGTGATTAAAGCCACCAAGCTTAAGACCTTAAACTAGACTGAACAGAGTCTTTATGAACATACCAGAAAGAAAATCCCACCCTACTTGGTGGTAGGTAATCACAACTTTTGTACTGTTAAGGGCTTGAATTGCTGACCTACCCACTAATTGAACCCAGTGTAAACCATCAAGTGAGTACAAGTTCTCTCTCTTGAGATTGTAGCTGTCGTTCCTACAGGCATTGTTTCTTTGCGGGCAGACTTCCAATATCACTGATATTAATATAAAACTCTATAAGTTTGCTTTTATTTTTAATATCTAAAATGCTTATATTTTGTTTTTCCATCAAAAGAAATTTTATTTCTCAAGATTTAGAAACTAAGCATTAATTTCAGTTTCCTCAAAAAGAATATAGAACTTTTAAAAATGCAAACCAAATTGAACTTGATTGGACTTAATTCTTTTGTTTCTTGTTTAGTAGAGCACTTTTAGCTTGGCATCATCACATGAGTAGGGATAAGCTGCATCTCTTTGGGATATGGTGGAATGAGGAACTCTTGTAATTATCACCATTCTAAATTTAATGAGGAGAAGATTTGGAGACACATAGTCTTATCTTTAGCAACGTTGTGCCCTACTGGATCTGAGACAACACTGAGGTGTACCCTCCTCCTAGGACCGTTTTAGTTTGAACCTATTCTCATGAGAAGTAATTCAGGAAATCGCTCCACCTAAGTAGAATGATTTCCTTACCTGCCTGGTTGGTGTTATCTGAAACCAGTATTATTCTTTAATTAGCATCAAGGTATGAAACCCACACCCCACATCATCTTCTGGTTCATCCCATCCTTCCCTAGTCTCTACTTTTCCTCTATTTCTCTGAGGCTCCACAAATTACCAGCACCACTATTTACTTTGCCTGGCATAGCCTTGACTCTTTTCTCTCTCACATCCCTATTCACTTAATAGCCAAGTCCTGTTAAATTCACTTACAGATATCTCTAAAATCATCTGCTTTTCTCTTCTAATTTAGTTTGACCCACACTCCTCTCTGTCCTGGATTATTAAAGCAGCCTCCTGGACTTGTCTCCCGGCTTCTCTTCTTGACTCCCTTTAATCCATTATCTGTGTATGAACTTTTAAAACACTAATCAGATCATGTCGTGCCCCTGCTTAAACATGCTAACTAGTTCCTTGCTGTCCTCAATGTGAGTTTCAAGTTCCTTATATAAGAGGGCTTTCTTCTTAAGCCTTATCTCCTTCTGTTTCGTTCTCATATTGAATGTTCCAGCCATACTGAATTGTGGACAGCTTTCCAAACATGCTGCCTCTTTTCTTTTTTAACTTCTGTCCCGAACACTTTCTATTAATCTCTTTTCACCTGAATAACTCTCATTCATCACACACATTCAACCACAGACAACTTGTTCTCCAAACATCTTCCCATGGACACTCCAAAACAGAATTGAATCCCTTCCACATACTCTGTGTTCACTCCTATGCAGCAGCGTCACACCAGAATTTTCCCTAAGAGATTGTTAGCCAGCATGTGGTCATGGACTGTGTCTTTTCACTGTGTCATTGCCAATAGTTAGGACAATGCTGGCACCGAGTAAATATCAAATACAACTTTGTTGAAAGAATAACTGAACAACAAATCTTCCCCTAGGAGAGGTAATGCATTGATTTAATAGTATAGAAGGCACACAAGTTACAAAACGTTACCTAGGGAATGGGCGATCCCTGTGGCTCAAAGGAATAGGGCGCCAGCCCCATACACCAGAGGTGGTGGGTCCAAACCCAGCCCTGGCCAAAAAAAAAATTACCTAGGGAAATTTTGTGGAGGAGAGGGAATTAGGACTAGAAAAAGAAGGGAGACTTTGGGGCAAGAGAAACTGGAAATCACAACTTTTAGAATTGATAAAGGATGTTTCTGAAACATTGAAGAGTCTGGCTTGATTACAGTAGAGAATGTATGTTGAGGAAATGGAGAATGGTCAGATGGTGAAGGTTTTTCTTTTTTTTCTTTTGTGATAGAGTCCCACTCTGTTGCCCAGCTTAGAGTGCTGTGGTGTCAGTCTAGCTCCCAGCAATCTCAAATTCCTGGGTTCAAGTGATCTTCCCACCTCACCCCTTGGAGTGGAGGGACCTACAGGCACCCACTACAATAACAAGCTATGTTTTCTATTTTTAGTAGAGGCAGGGTCTTGCTCTTGCTCAGGCTGATCTCGAACTCCTGAGCTCAAGGGGATCCTTTTGTCTCGGCCTTCCGGAGTGCTAGGATTACAGGTATGAGCCGACTGCACATAGCCTGTGAAGGGATTTAAAAGATAGGAAAACTACTCCAGATACAATTTAGTTGGAAATAGCAACTCACTTATGATTTTAGATGTGGTGTTTAGGAAAGATTAATCTGGAAATTATACACAGGAAACATTGAACTAGAATGTTACTAAAGTCATCAAAAGGTTGTAGTGCCATAATACATGAATAAGAGGATGCAGTAGGTTAAATTATTGTTCTAAGTATTCGTGCCCTCTGCCTCCCACCCTGTGCCTTCCACCTGTTGGCCGTGTGACTTGCAGTGGTGGCAGAATGTTGGTGGGCATAACGTTAACAAAAACTTGAGAAGACTTATGTGATTGGGCTTGCTCTGGCCATCACCAAGAGAAGAACATGCCTTGGCTAGCCTGTGAAGAGAGAACTGGGAGCAGTTGAGCCCCAGCTAAGCCCATCACGCATCAGCCAACCCCCACCCAGCCCACAAACACCGGGTTAATGTAAAATAATTTTTTTTTTTTTTTTTTTTTTTTTTGCAGTTTTTTTGCCAGGCCTGGGTTTGAACCCTCCACCTCCAGTATATGGGGCCAGCACCCTACTCCTTTGAGCCACAGGCACTGCCCAAATACTTTTTTAAAGGTTGAGTTTTGGGGCATCTTGTTATATAATAATAGTAACAGATATAGGGAATAAAGATGTGACCAAAGAAAAGGAAGAAAAGAAGGGATGACAGTGATACATACCTGGAAGGACAAACTGATAGTTCTTGGGTAATAACAGACACTGGGATTGAAACAGAGAAATAGTTCAAAAATTACTCTAAAGTTTTAACCCTGGTGTGAAAGAAAAGAGCTGACATTACTGTGACAGAGAAAATGAGAAACTAAATTGTGTTCTTAAATTTGAAGCAATGGTGGAAGATTCAAGGGGAAGTGTGTGGTAGGAAATTAGAAATAAGGAAAACGAGATTGAATTAGAAGAGAAGAGGCTTAGTCATGACGTGCTACAGGCTGAATTGTATTCTCCTCAATTCATACGTTTAGGCTGTATCCTACCAATGTGACTATTTGGAGATGAGTCTTTTAGGAGATAATTAAAGTTAAATGAGGTCACAAGGGTGGAGTCCTAATTCCACAGGATTGGTGGCCTTGTAAGAAGAGGGAGAGACACCAGAGTGCACCCCCTCTCTCTCTCCATAGATACCTGGTAAGGAGAGGGCAATGTGAGAACATAGTGAGAAGGTGACTGACTGTCCTTGAGTCAGGAAGGCCTCACCTTGACCTTGACTCTGCTCGCACTGATTTCAGACTTGCCATCTTGAGAAATGTGAGAAAATGAATGTATGTTGATTAAGCCACCTAGAGTATGGTATCTTGTTATGGTGTCCTGAACTGCCTACTACAACTCTAGAAAAAAATTGAAGTAGAGTGAAGAGCAAAAAGACCAGAGAGCCAAGGATGGAAGGAGAAAAAAGCCTAAAATTAAGGGGAAGACAGAAGAGGATCCAGAAGAAAATGGGGTCCTAAATGTGAAGGGGACAAAAGCATATGTGTGAATCAGTACCAGTATGGTAGACAGAGCATGGGCTTAGAGTTGACACCACATAGAGTCAAATCCTCCCTCTGAGGCTGGAGAATCTTGAGTAGTTACTTAACCCCTCTGGCCCCATACCTTGTTTTTTAAATTGTGATAATAATGGTCCTGACTTTATGTGGTCATTTGAAAGATGCAAATATTAAGGTATGAAAAATGCTTAACAGTGTGTATGGCACAGTATTAACTGTAAATAACTCTTACTAAATGACAGGTATCATTTCAGAAAGTGTGGTGTGTATTCAACTGTATCAAATATTTCAGATAAATAGATAAGTGCCAAAGAGGATAAAGTAATTGTTGTTAGGTTCTGTTGCAGAGAAATCTCTAGTGACCTTTGAGAGTTTCAGTACAGTGGGCTTGAGTCTGCATATGTGTCTGGAGGTGTGGGAAAGGAGGAGGAAGGTACACTAGTTTGCAGAAGATAAAGGAGGTTGTGGGCAAAATAGAGATGAAAGTGATGTAAGTAGGCCAGTTATAGTTTAGAAGCGAAGGGGCATCCAAATAAAAATGCAGTGGCATGTAAGCCAGAAAGGGCAGCTGATAACCAAATGTGGAGTGTGGCTGTTTTGTCAAGAAGAGAGAGAAATGGGAATATACGATTGCAAAAGGAAAACACAAATCAATATGTTGTTACTGCCAAATGGCTCATAAGGCTTTAGATTGTAGTTCTACGTAACTCTAGGCAAATTGCTCTTATTAGCATGAACAGTCCCTAGTGTTTGTGCTGTATTGACAGACAATTCCTTGATCTGCTGTTTGTGTCCTGGAGCTGTCCCTGCTGTTTGGGACATTTTGAAGCCCATGGAGATTCTTATCATAAGTAATAGATGGATGATTCTATTTTCCCAGCTGACCATGGAAGAGTCTAGATGGAGAATGAGGTGTGATACTTGGCAGGAGTCTTTTCCAAGTCAGGATTATTGGCCTTTTTCCATTCCCATTTCTAATTTATTTGTTGGGCCAGAGGTTGAAAATCATTTTTTCCCTAGTAGATACGATGGGAATATCTGAACAAGAAAATCTGAAGTAAATGAATGACATTATTATTCCCAAGAAGCAGTCACTTAGGTATACTCTTCCCTTTTGGGGGTGAATTTATTTTTCTATTCATCGTGTGTGCTGCTTTGTGCATTTGCATTCGCAAAGCCCCTTATTTGGTGAAATCCTTCTTTTGGAAAGTTACCCGTCAGTTATTATCTACTTACAAAGGAGAGAGGATGATGTCATTGAAAACCTTTTATTCTTTTGGATTTACATAAATGTGGAATGCAAATAAAATAACATTTTCTGACTAGTTCGCTGCACATTTTCACTTTGGGAGAAAATAAAAATTGGCTGTAGATTTCTGGTAATTTTTTTTTTTCTATAGACTATAGGCAATTTGGAGTAACTGATCTGGCTGTCTTTACTCCATTATTTGGCTTACTTCTGGCAAGAAGCACATTAATGATAGAAATTAAAGGGAGCATTATAATTAGAAAAACAAAGAAGAACCATATAGTCTTTTGCTTGTAAAAATCACCCTTTGTTGGAAAAATTGCATTGAAACATTTTAATTTCAGAGTCAAATCAGTCATCCTTGTCTAGACATAATTCTCTGACCATGGAGGAAAACATTTCTCTTTTTCCATCCACCCAACTTCCTGCTGCAAATCAGCTTTCACCTGTGCCCCACTGTATGGATTCACATTTCTGTGAGCAAATAGCTTCTGATTATTTCACTTGCAGAGAAAGAGGTAGGAGAGAGGAAAGGAGACAGAAAAAAATGAGAGATAGAAGGAGAGAGAAGAGAAGAAGGAAAGAAAGAGGGAACGAATGAGACATTCTCTACTGGGTTGCTGGAAGCTCACACATATAGCTGAGGTACATGGACTTGTCAAGGCTGGCCTCAACACCAAACTGCCAACCCAAGTTCTGTGAAATCTATTATTGTAGGGCGAAAACTTTCTGAGGGAAAGACTCAGCCCTCAAGTATTTCTGGGCAGGAATTTTGTTGTAGGCACATTTCATAAGTCAGGACTGGGTAGAGTTAGGAGTTTCCAGAAAGTAATTGGCTGGTCTTGTTAAAAAGTAGCCCTAGGTACTGACTTCCCTAGACCAGTCCTTGGGGATGAGAAAAGGGAGAGAAAAAGTTAAGGTGATAACCTGACATGGAAACTGTGAGGACCTCCTGGGGTGACAGAGGGTCTTAGTCCCCCGTGTGAGGGGGATGGCAGCCCACAGCAAAGGGCTATTCTGTGCTCTGCACCAGAGCCAGCCGGAAAGAGCAAGAGGAGTTCTCCAGCTTCGGAGCGACAAAAAGACACTTGGGAAGCCAGCTTTTGGGTCTGCTTCCTTCCCTCTCTTCCCTCCTTTTAATACCCTGGATAAACGCTTGAGATTCAGAGAGGCAGCTTTTGACAAAGAGTAGTTTCGTTGGCTAAGATGTAAACAAGGCTGTCTAATCAGTGGTGGGGAGAACAAGCAGAGTGATGGAGGATCAATGACAAAAACAGAGACTCATGTGGTATACAGAAGAAATGTAAAAGATTTACTTACATTTATCAGAAAACAAGAAACTCTAGACAGAAATGAGGTAAGCATTCAACTGAGAAAGTTAGAAAAGGGGCAAGAGAGCAAATTCAAAGAAAAATGGAGAAAAATAGTGGAGTTAACAAAAAACCAACGAAACCTGGATGAAATATGTAAGTTTTGAGGAAAAACATAAAATGTATAATTGGCACAAGATGAAATAGAAAAGTTTAATAAAGTAATACAATCAAATTTTTAGGGATAATCAAAGCATTTTTATGGTTTTAGAGTTGTGCTTTACCAAATTATTATAGAACTGTTAAACTTTATATGAGTTATTCCAGAAAACAGAAAAAGAGGGAAAGCTGCCTAAGGAATTTTATAAAGCCAGTAAAATCTTGATTTCAAATACAGATGACAATAGTACAAGAAAAAAAAAATTGGTCCATTTAACTTATGAACATACATGAGAAAATTCTAAGTAAACTATTAGCTAATGAAATTAAGTGATGTATTTTAAAAAATAGTATCACAATGAAGCAAGTTTTACCTTGGTAATGCAAAGGTGTTTTAATGTAAGTAAGCAAATCCATCCATTCGGGGCCTAAAAGAGGACAAAAAATCTTTCGTATTCAAATAGCTGTGGAAAAAGAACTTGACAAAAACACTAAAAAGACTTGTTATTAGAAAACTTCTTTCACCACATAAAGGCTATCTATTAAGAATTTATAGTTAACATTATATTTAATAAAGAAACTTTGAAGGTTGACTTCTGTGATAAACATTGTTTGATATGACACTAGAAGTCCTGGCCAACTAGTAATATTAAGAAATAAAATAAGAGATACAGGATTAGAAAGAAACAAATCATTGCCATTTCTCATATTTACATGAAAAACTCAGACATTAGCAGGCACAATATTAGAAGTATTAAGAGAGTTGAGCAACTTTGCCAAACAAAATTAGTTTAAAAATTTTAAACAGCAATAATTAGTAAAAACATTATTAGAAAGGAGATATCATTTGCAGTAATAATCAAAACTATTATCAGGCCAGAAAGAAATAAGAGTTATCCAAATTGGGAAAGAGGAAGTCAAAACATTGCTTTTTGCTGATGATATAATCTTTTGTCTAGAAAGCCCCAAAGACTCCACCAAGCAGCTCCTGGAACTGATAAATAAATTAAGTGAAGTCTCATGTTACAAAATCAATGTACACAAATCAGTTGCTTTTTTATACATCAGTAATAGTCAAGCCGAGAGTCAAATAAATGACTCAATGCCATTCACAATAGCTACAAAGAAAAATAAAATACCTTGTAATATACTTAGCCAAGGAGGTGAAAGATCTCTACAGAGAGAACTATGAATCATTGTTAAAATATCTGTATTACTCAAAGTGATTTACAGATTTAATGCAATCCCTATTAAAATACCAACATCATATTTCACAAATTTATAAAAACTAGTTCTACACTATGTTTGGAACCAGAAAAGAGCCCAAATAACTAAAACAATCTTAAACAGAAAGAACAAACCTGGAGGCATTACATTATCAGACTTCAAACTTCATGACAAGGCTATAGTAACCAAAACAGCATAGTATTGGCACAAAAATAGAAACATAGATCTCTATCAATGGACAGAACAGAGAATCCAGATATAAAAACATCTCCTACAGCTAGCTGATCTTTCACAAAGCAGACAACAATATACATTGAGGAAAAGAATCTCTATTGAATAAATGGTGCTGGGAGAATTGGATAGCCACATGCTGACAAATGAAACAGAATCTGTATCTCTCACCACTCACAAAAATTAATTCAAGATAGATAAAAGACTTAAATGTAGGGCATGAAACCATAAGAATCCTAGAAGAAAATGTAGGGAAAACTCTTCTAGATCTTGACCTAGGCAAAGAATTTATGACAAAGACTTCAATGGCAATTACAGCAAAAATAAAAATAAATAAATGAGACTTGATTAAATTAGAAAGCTTTTGCACAGCTAAGAAAATAACAGAACAATTAGAAAATGGGAGAAAATATTTGCAAACTATATATCCAATAAAGGGCTAATGTCTGAAACCTACAAAAACCTCAAACACATCTTCAAGAAAAAGGCAAACAACCCCAATAAAAAGTGGGCTAACGACATGAACAGACACTTTTCAAAAGAAGACAGACAGATAGCCAAAAGACATGAAAAGATGCTCAATGTCACTAATCAAACTGAAACTACAATGAGATAATTGCCTTATTCCTGTTAGAATGGCATTTATTCTAAAGTCCCAAAACAATAGATGCTGGTGTAGATGCAGAGAGAAAGGAACACTTTTATGCTGTCGGTGAAACTGCAAATTAGTATGACCGCTATTTCCAAATTAGTATGGAAAATAGTATGGTGACTTCTCAAAGAACTAAAAGTAGACCTATCATTAGATCTAGCAACCCCACTACTGGGCGTCTACCCAAAGCAAAGGAAATCTTTCATTAAAAAGACATCTGTGCTTGAATATTTATCGCAAGACAATTCACAATTCCAAAGATGTGGAATCAACCCAAGTGCTCATTAGTCCATGAGTGGATTAACAAAATGTGGTATACGTCTACCATGGAAGACTACTGAGCCATAACAGGATGAATTAATTAGCCTTTTGCAAAAATTTAGAAGGAATTGGAGATCATTATCCTAAGTGAAGTATCTCAAGAATAGAAAAACAAACATTACATGTACTCTCTAACAAAATTGGAACTAACCAATGGGTACACATGTGCAGAAATGGAAATATTAATAAAAGTCATTGGAAATCAAGCATTGTGGAGGGAGCAGGAGTGGAGGAGCAAAAATATTTGGGTACAAAGAACACTATTCTGGTAATAGCACACTTATAAATCTGACTTAAACCATACAGCAAAAACATTTGTAGCTCCTTAATATTTTGAAATTAAAAAAAATTATCTATAGCCCTAGGACTGGATGAGATTATTAAGAGACTAATGTCTATAATAAAGATGTATTCTAGAAACATAAAACCCCTAGAGCTTAGGAACTAACTTAAGTGTATAATGCACAAATATATCAGTATATAATGGACAATTTTAAAGTGTAGAAGAAAATCTGAGTACATAGAGAGATAAAATGTTTATTTATTACATGTCAACATAACTTTTTTTCTCCTAATATTTATGTGAAAATGTTAATAAAATCCTAGCAGGATGTATTTAGAAATTGAATGAACTAAATATAAGATTTTTTTTTTTTTTAGATGAATGGAAGTCTCCAAATTACTGGTACAAATTTGAAACACAGAAGAGTAAAGCAGGTTGATTACCTTGTACTTTAAGACATGCTATCACTTCTTAGTAATAGAAATAACATGGTATTTGCACTAACAAATAGACGAGTGTAATTGAAAAGAGAGATTATAAATAAACCTGCATATGTGATTACAAAGCATAACCAATTATAAGAGCAGAGAAAAATAGATTTTTAATATATGATACCATCTAAGCTGGCTTACCATAGAGAAGAATAAAGTAACTTTCTACTTCACACAATACATAAAGATGAAATCCAAATGAACTTAAGTTGAAAAGTGCAAGGTAAAGCTAGAAAGCTGATAAAACAAAATGTAAAAAGATATTTTGTAATTTAATCTGGAGGAATAGCTTCTTGAATCAAAGAAGCACAAACAGTAGTGCCACATACCAATGGCTATCACTATCTAAAAATTAAGATTTTCTATCGAATACAGGGCACCCTAGACAAGGCAAACAGAGAAGTCATTGGAAGAAAATATTTGCAATCCATAAAAACTAGGGTGAACAGACACCTTCTAGAAATTAAAAAATATATATACATATGTATATGGGGGGAGCATGGCTATAAGCAGTGATGCCCACAATGGGAAGTCCCATGAGCCAATGGGCATATGAAGAGATGCTCAATCTCACTAGTAATGAGGGGGAAGCAAATTAAGACAACAGTAAAGTATCAGGTCTTACTGATCAGTAATGTAAAAGTTAGAAATAGGATCATATCAAGTGTCAGTGAAATCTGGATGGAAAGAGGAACCCTACCTAGTGCTGCAGCTAAAGATGCTGCAGCCATTCTGTAGAGTAATCTGTCACTAATTATATTAGGAAAAAATACATACATGTACACGTCTACATATGTATGTCTATGATACGTATATAAACACATATAAATTGAAATATACTTTTTCCTTCTACTTGGTGACTTTCTCAGTCCAACTCACATTTGCATCCTAGAAAATATTCTCACAGATCTGTAAATAGTCACATATGAAGATGTTGATACGAGGTGGTATGTGATGCTCAGAGACAGCGTAGGTCCCATCACTAGGTGAGTGTATAAGTAAAATGTAGCGAATACGTATTACTTAGGGTTCCACAGAGCAGTTAGAAGCATTACACTAGGTGTCCATACAGAGATGAATGGATCTTTAAAATGTTGTATTGAGTGACCAAAGTAACACACATATTAACACAGCTTTCAAAGTTGTGCCTATCTGAGGATGTGAACAACTTAGAGTGACTATTAGAGTGGCTGTCTATCAGTGAAGTGGCTGTTGGGGTTGAAAAGGAAAAAAATTAAGAAACTACAAGACAGAAGACCTGCAAAAAACCAGGGAGTAATAGTACGGTGAACACCACTGTGTTTCTGGAGTCTGACAGGAAAATAAAAATCTCAATTTTTAGTTGCCTAATTGTTCATAAAAATCATCCATAATTCCCAAGTATAGGTTGTTTACACACACACGCCCTGAAAGAGCCAAGCTGAGCATAATTGTTTTTAAAACCTTAACCAGAAGGGTTTGTTTTTTATGTCTAACCACTAGTCAAGTCAATTAAGACAGTTGAGCTGATTTATCTTCCTCTTCAGACACAGATTTCTCTCAACAGTCAGCCCCCCCCCCCAACACAGCTTTAGGGGATCAATAACATCAAACCCTAAAAAGTAATGTGCAAAAAACAAGATATAATTCAGATTAATTTAGTTAAAACATATCTACTCCATGGATCCAACCTTTTTTGCATAGGTTAATTGGAGAATCAGGTAATTAAGCAGCAATTTTGATTAGTGGATTGCTAACATGAAATTAAACTCCAAACTCCTCCTCTGGCTCAATGGCAAAATTCTCGTCTGAAATGTCAAGATGTTTCATACAAATTATTGAAAGGAAAGCTCAGTTACCAAGCTGAATGTATTAATTTCTCACAAAAGTGAAAAAAATATAATGGTTAGCTAGAGTAGTGCTATTCTCTAAAACAATCCCATTAAAAATATTCAAATGTTAATAGCTAATATTTATTAAGACGTGCTTAGGCTCAGCACCTATAGCTTAGGCTCAGCGCCTGTAGCTTAAACGGCTAAGGCGCCAGCCACATACACTAGCCCAGGCCTGCCAAACAATGACAACTATAAGCAAAAAATAGCCGAGCATTGTGGCGGGTACCTGTAGTCCCAGCTACTTGGGAGGCTGAGGCAAGAGAATAGCGTAAGCCCAAGAGTTTGAGGTTGCTGTGAGCTGTGACACCAAAGGGTGACAGCTTGAGGCTCTGTCTCAAAAAAAAAAAAAAAAAGCTTACTAGGTTCCATGCAGTCACTAAGCATCTCAGCTGCACCTTATAAGATGATTGACATCATTGTTACCTTTTTCTTAGATGATCAAACCACATTCTAAAGATGGAAAGTATTTAACTGAAAATTACATAGTTACTAAATGGCCGCAGTTGCAAAAGGAGACTGGTTTTAAGAGATGTTTTCTCTTTCTCATAGGAAGTCTCCAGTATATATCTATAACAGGGCAGAGAAGCAGATTCTGAATTGCAAGTGTTAACACCAGGTAGAAAGTGGGTGATGTGATGATGAGATATGCTTTTTATTGGTGGTAGACAAAGTTCTACTCCCCTTCTCAGACACTTGCTTACTGGCCAGACCTTGACATAGAGTTGCCCTGGGGACCAGTTATGGCACTAAGTTCTGTTTTTACCTACAAGGGAAGAGAACATCTTCAGTGGTCTTTATTTTTTTTGAGAATTGTGGGTTAAGGCATATTGTGCAAGGAAAAATGGCATTTGTTTCCAAGGTAATCATCAATGTGATCTGTCATCTTGTTTCCTTCCTTCCTTCCTTCCTTCCTTCCTTCCTTCCTTCCTTCCTTCCTTCCTTCTTTCCTTCCTTCCTTCCTTCTCCTTTTTTTCTTTTGCTATGATCAAGTGACAAGATAGAAGAGACAGTTTCTTGGATATTGAGCAATTGACTTAATCCTTTTAGACCTCTGTTTTGTCATTATAAGATGACTATAGTGGGCACATAATTTCTAATGTCCCTATTAAAATTTTATTTTAAATTTAATGGACAATTAAATGAATAATTCGAAACAAAATGGAATGTGATTGGTTAAGAAAATACTCTGAATACAATATTTAAAGGCTACCTATGTGTCAGCATTGAAACAAGACCTAAGGGTCACGAAGGATAACAAGACAATGAGAAATCAGAATTAGGAGCGCTGGGCAGAAGTACTTGTGGTTCTTATATTTGGGTTAATGAGTTACAGCCACAAGGTAATTGTTTCATGACAGACAGAAGTGGCTAAACCTTTCTTAGAAAGAGGGGCTGATGTTCTGATTCTCAAGGTATCATTTTTACTTGGTATCTTAAATATGGTTTTTATCATTATGGGAATAATAAACTTATTTGAGAATCTGCTAAAAATGGTAGGCCCTCTACCTAGATAAATGCAAATATGAACATATAACATTTTATATGGAATTTTAGAAGTTCATAGATTGCATGAAATCAACTTCCAATTAACAATCCTAGGTGTAAAAGTTCTCTATTTCAATCTGGAGGGTTGGTTGACTGTTTTCTGTAGTTTTAATGTTTATGACCCAAGTCATTTATTTAATCATTAAATCTTTCAACAAATGTGTATAGGTTACTTAGTAGGTACTGGAAATATAAAATTGAAACACATAATCCCTGCCTTCTGAGACTTTGAAGAGGTAAGTGTGAGAGAGTATGAACTGGGGGGAGCATGTATCCTGGGCAACCTTGCCGACATTTCTCAGCTTCACCCAGATTGACGTGCTGAGCCAGGGGATTCTTTGCTGTGGGAGCTGTCCTATGCGTTGTGGAAAGATCAGCAGCATCTCTGGCCTCCACCCACTAGGTGCCAAGAATAATCCCTCTCATAGTTGAGACATGCAAAAATGTCTCCAGACATTGCCAGTGCTCCCTGGGCCCCTGGTTGAGAGCTGCTGACTCGGGGCAAGAGCCCCTACTTCGCTTAAGCAGAAGGCAGTGAAAGATACACGAAGGAGCAAGGGATAGAGTGAGGCTGCAGAATGTCAGGCTTTTCCCCATTTCTGGCATCCACATGGAAGAATTTTTAAAAGCACATTCCTGGCCTCTCCTTGTCCTTTTACTCTCTCTGTCCCAGTGAAAATAAAATGACTTGTTGAGTTAGTAAGTTTACAAAAGATCACTGGGCTTCCCAGGCGGGTTTCTCTCTCCCTCCTCTTGAGATCTGCTGCCTGTAGGGTGCATATACAGCATGGTTTCCCCAGATCCTCTTGGTTGCTGGGGAAGGCTGATTCCCACCCTGCTGCTGCAGGGGCTGGGGAGCTGATGAGCTGCCCAACCTTGGGGTATCTATTAGCATCCACACCGGGTTTACAGACATAAAGCCATGACCTCCTATCTGGGCACCAGCCATGATCCAAGTGTCATTTTGATCTCTTAACCCCAACATTCCTTATCTTATTTTTCAATATATTTAGAACTGAGATAGGGAAGAGGATAGTCTATAAGAGTCCCTTTAACACACACACCCTACCTCCACCCCATCAAAGAGATGATTAGGAGTTAGATAGATAAGTGGTAAGGGGATACTATAGGCAAAGCAGATGTCATAAACAGGAATAAAGTTTATGAGGTTGTAGCATACTCAGAAAACTTAAGTTAGTTCACTAAGCAGAATCTCAATTATTATAGCATGAGGCCTGGGAGTAGTAGGTGATGAGTTAAGCTAGACAAGGAGGCAGACCAAATCAAAAAGCCTTCCTGTGCCACAATGGGACATCTAGATTTTTTTTCTGAGACAATTGTAGGTCAGTGTGGAGAACATGAAGAGGTTGTAGTGAGACAAAGAAACTATTAAATTAGCTCCTGCAGAAGTCAGGTCAAGGGAGGTTGCAGCCTCAGCTAGGGTAGTGGTGGTATGTAGATGGAACTGCTTATATGATATTTGTATATGTTTCTTTGGCATAACTTTTAAATTTTATTCTTAATTTATATAAAACAAACTGCATTCATCATGTTAATTATGAGGCAAGTTTGTGATAGCAAATAAGAATGGTTGGGGTGGGAATCTTGTTGGGTGTTTTTGTGTGAGTTTTTCTACATTTGTTTCACTGATGTGGTCTTTGAATTATCAAAGCTTGTACCCCAAAGAGAATTTCTCACTAAAAAGGATACAGATCTTGAGTGTGCTTGACAGAAGAGCCCCAGAGTTGCTTAATATACAGCTGGCAAACCCAACCTTGGAGGAAAAGTTAGGGAAACTGGAAAGATTCGATTTGGAGAAGAGACTAATTCACGAAGGTACCAAGTTATACCCTTTTTCACTGAAGACAGACATAGGAAATGGGTTTAAATAGAGGCCTAAAAATCTTAGATGTGCTGGAATTTTTTTAAAAAGTTTTGATTATTAGTAATTAGGTTACTGGAAGAATTGTGGAATCTTCTATAGAGACATTTAAAAGTAGGACTTCTAACTATAATATATAGTTGAAGTAAAACCCTTTAAAAGATAGATTTATGAATTAAAGTGCTATGCATGTGAGCTAATGCATAGATTTTTATTTCATTTAAATACAAAAACAAAAAGATAATTTTTGACTTGAAATGCAGCAACAACAAAAAAAGTAAAACACAATCCACTCTGAAATTATGCTAATACTATTATATCCTAGATTAATTTATTCAACAAATATTTTTGTGCTAAAAACTGTTCTAGTGCTGGGCATACAGAACTGAACCAAGATAAAAATTCATGCCTATATGAAGCTTATAATCTTATGCATCAGTAAATGAAATAAATTAGTAAAATATATAAGATTTTAGAGAGATATCAGTATTAAAGAGAAAAATTTAAAAAAAAAAACAAAGAAAGAATGTCTATGTGGGAGAGTGGTGGACATGTGTGAGGGTGGTAGGGAAGTGTGGAGGTGTGTACATGTTCAGAGAGAGGGTGGCTAAGGAAGATGTCATTGGAAAGGTGAAATATGGGTACAGCGTGGGAGTTTAGGGAGAAGGCCATGTGAGTCTCTGGTGGAAGAGCATTCTAGGCAGATATATGCTGGGTGGTCAGTGTGGTAGAGGGAAGTGAGTGAGCAGAAAAGGAACAGAAAAGAAGGTCATAGAGATGAGGACAGACCACGTAGGGCTCTGAATATCACTGGAAGAGCTTTGATTTTGGTTTTTGCACAGAAGTGGGAGGCAGTGGATTTTCAGCTGAGGAGTAACAATGGGGCATTCTGGGTACTCCTGAGAGTATGCTGCAGGTGTCAGGAGCAGAAGCAAGAAGCCTAGTTAGAAAACATAATATGTCAGCTTGACTAGATTAAGGGATACCTAGACAGCTGGAAAAACTTAATTTCCTGGTTTGTCTATGAGGGTATTTCCAGAAGAGATTGACCTGTGAGTTGGTAGATTAAGTGGGGAAAATCTGCCCTCAATGTGGGCAGATACCATCCAATCCACAAGGGGATTAGAACAAAAGGGCAAAGGAAAGGCAAATTCTTTTGGTTCTTTAGTTTGCAGGCAGCTTATTTTGGGATTTCTCAGCCTCCATAATCCTGTGAGCCAATTCTCCTAAGGAACCCCTCTCATATGTCTATATCATCTATATCTATATCTACTACATCTATATCTATATCTTATTGATTCCATCTCTCTGCAGAACCCTGACTAACACAGAAGAATACTGTAGTAACCCAGGTGAGAAATGATGGTTCTTTGGACTATAGGGTAATGAGAAACAAGATGATCAGTAGTTGTATTCTGGGTATTTTTAAAACGTAGAGTCAAAAAGATTTTCCAAAAGACCAAAAATCACTTTATAACAAAGATATTTGCACCACATTGTTCATTGCAGCTCAATTCATAATAGCCAAGTCATGGAAGAAGCCCAAGTACTCGTTGACCCATGAATGGATTAATAAATTGTGGTATATGTATACCATTGAATATCATGCAGCCTTAAAAAAGGTGGAAACTTTACCTCTTTTACATTTACATGGATGGAGCTAGAATATATACTACTTAGTAAAGTATGTCAAGAATGGAAGAAAAAATATCCAATGTACTCAGTACTATTATAAAACCAATTTGCAATCACTCACACTTTCATATGAAGAATAGATCACAATTATGGCCCAAGATGAAGGAAGAGAAGATTGGGGGGGAGGTCAGATTGAGGGAGGGGAAAGGTGGGATCACATCTATGGTGCATAATGCAAAGGTACATGTCAGATCTATTAGTATAGAGTATAAATGTCTTAACACAATAATTAAGTAAACAAGATAAGGTATATTTTAACCAGTGTGATGTAAGAATTCCTAATTCTACATGAAATCAGCACGTTGTATCCCATAAATGAATCAATGTATACATGATCTATGTGTTCATAATTTAATTTAAAAAAAAAAAAGATTTTCTGATAGACTGAATATGAGTATAAAATACAGGAGTTGAGGAAAACTCCAAGAAAAATTACCTGAGCAACTGAAAAAAAAAAAGTGGCTGAGATTTACTAAAATAGATCTAGAATTTTGTGAGAAAGAAGGCGTGGAGTGTGCATAGTCGAAGCTCAATTTGGACAGATGGAGTTTGAGATAAAGCTTGGTGCTTTTTCCATATGATAAAACATTAAGAGAACAATAGTTTATCTACAATTCTTCCTATCACCCACCTTCTATAACCTCCTAAAGACCTATTGCTATAAAACAAAACAAAAAGTCTCTCTTACTTCAGGCTTTAAAATTCACATGACAATTCTGCTTTGCCTTAATTTTGTTCTTTAGTTTACTTTGTTTAATAAAATGATATGCAATAAAATGCCTGGCACATGGTAGGCGTTGAATAAATATTTGTTGGATGAATGAATGGCAGTGGGGAAGCCACAGGGCAATTAGCCTTTCCTGAAGAAGACCACACAGGAATGGAAGGAGAGCATGGCAAAGTTGTTAGAGTCTTAGTAGGAACCACTATATGTCTCGGCATTTTCAGAAAACCAATGAGAGATGAGAAATCCAGAAATCCTTTACTGTTGTAGACCCCAGAGACTTGGACAAAAGCCTTCAAACAACATATTCCATTAAAGAAAGAACTTGTGAAGAGAAAAATAGTGTGTTTTTCTTCTTTCTTGATCTCAGTCTTGCACTCAAACCAAGCATAAGGAACTGGCAGTGGCTTTTTGTTTTTTTATAAAGCCTTCCTATGATGAGAGATTAAAAACTCAGATGTGTTCCCAGCCAACAAGAGAGTGGTTTGCAGCATAATGAGCAGATATATTAATTTGGGGGCTCTGCAGCAGGAGATTGACTTGTGGGTAAAATACAATGTGGTCTTTGGGAAGAGACTAAGGATGTGTGTGCAAGACACAAAGACCCTGGGAGGGATTTGGAATCTGTGCATCAGTACCCTTCACAATGCCCACTGGGAAAAGAGGCAGAGTCTTACCCAGAAGCCCTCAAACAGGGGTAGGAAGGTGTCATGGCTAGCTAAAAATAATTAAGAAAGAAGAGGTGTTTTACTTTAAAATGAAGAGAAGGGCCACTTCTGAGTGTGAGAGCAAGGTTAAAAAGTGGGCATGACGGCAAAGGTCACTGAGGAGAAGATTCCAGCTCCTTCAGACACATTGGAAAGTTGTCTGTGGTGCACTTTAAGAAACAGGTGCTGAGGGGGGGTGCAGTACAAGTGGCTAAGTGGGGCACAGCGGGGGGGGGAGGTATGTTTGTGAAAGATAAAGGTGGGAGCAAGCAGAATTGGCTGCGTTGTGGCTCTAACCTCCAGTGAAAGAGAGTGGCCTGGGTTGTCCAACAATCCCAGCCAGCTCCCCAGGGAGCCCCAGAGCAAAGATAACTGGCTAGAGCTGGGGGTGCACTGTTCAGGTTAGGAACCAGGCCGCACAGCAGGCAGTGAGTGGGGGGTCAAGCAAGGGAACCTTCATCTGTATTTACACCTGCTCCCCAGCTCCTCATCACTGACCTCACCACCGGAGCTCCATCACCTGTCAGATAAGCACAGGCATTTGCTCCTCACAGGAGCACAAACCCTGCCATAGATTGCACGTGTGGGAGCCAGGTCGTGAGCTTCTTATGAGACTCTAATGCCTGATTATCTGAGGTAGAGACGTGATATGCTCGAATCATCCTGAAACCATCGCCCACCTGCCATCCCCTGTCTGTAGGAAAATCGTCTTCCATGAAACCAGTCCCTGGTGCCCAAAAGGTTAGAGACTGCTGAAGAGGAGTCCCTGGTGGGCACAAGTAGCCAGGCCTTAGTGACCTGCCATGCTCAGACACTGGCTAGTGATTTCCCTGGGAAGACTGCTGCCTCAGCTTAAGAGCTGAAGAGGATACCGAGGCGATGCAGCTGGACGCTGTGAAGAAGCTGCACTCTGTGCATCTCTGCGGGTGAGTGGGGAGCTGCTTCTGAAAGGCGATATAAGCAGAAAAGCTCCATGGCAGCTGTGTGTTGTGGTCTAAAACACTCTGGTAGTAAATGAGCTGAAAACCTAGCTGACATTGTAGAAAATAAATGCATATTGCTGAAACACATCTCTTTTTTATGTAGATGGAGTCTCACTCCATTGCCCCAGGCTAGAGTGCCATCGCCTCTCTTAGCTCACAGCAACCTAAACTCCCAGGCTTAAGCGACTCTCTTTCCTCAGCCTCCCAAGTAGCTGGGACTACAGGCACCTGACACAACACTTGGCCGGTTTTTCTATTTTTGGTGGAGATCATGAGGTCTCCCTCTTAAGAGTTCAGGCTGGTCTCAAACTCTTGAGCTCAAGAAATCCACCCACCTCAGCTCCCCAGAGTGTTGGGATTATAGGTGTGAGCTGCCATGACCAGCCTTGCTGAAGAAACACATTTTATAAATAAAACTTATAAATAAAAATCTCTTTATCCATGTTTCTGAAACAGTACTGTTATGCCTATTTAAAGCTTTTCTCTCATATCAGAAGTTCCCCCAAAGAATTATATTAAAAATCAAACAGGCATAGCAGCAAACCATTGGAAAATGAAATTTTAAAGGTACCATTTATGACAATAATGTAGAACATAAAGTAGCAAATCTCACAAAAATACGTTAAACTTCTCCAGAAATCACTAAACTTTGCTGAGAGAAATTAAAGAATTAAATAAATGGAGAGAGAAACCATCCCTGTGGATTATAGCACTGTATTTCTGAGATACCCATTCTTTCCAAATTTATCAATAGACACAATGCCATCCCAGCAGACTTAAAAAAATATTTTATTCAGGCAAAATTAATATACAATTAGATGCAGCCATTTTGAGCCTGCATTTCCATAAATTTTGACATGGTATGCTCTAGTGTATCTACCATTACAAAGTCTAAAACATTTTCCCCATTCCAGAAAGTTCTCTCCTGCCCCTTTGCCACCAGTCACTTCTCTCTGCATCCAGATTAGGAAAACACTGGTCTGCTCTCTGTCTTTCCTAAACCATCATATGAATGAAATAAAAAAGATGTGTTTCACTGCAAGATGTTTTTGAAATTCATTCATATTGTTGCATGTTTTAGTAGCTGACTGCTTCTTATTGGTGATTATTGTTCTATTGTATGAATATACCACAATTTGTTTATCTAGTCACCTGTTGATGGATATTTGAGATTCTCCATTTGAGGGCTACTGTGAATAAACATTTATTTACAAGTTTTTGTGTACTCAACCACAGCACTATTGACTGTAGAGGAAAAAAATTCTTTCTTGTGGGGGCTATCTCGTGTAATGTCAGGCGGTTAGCAACATCCCTTGCTTCTACCCACCAGATGCCCATAGCATCCTCCAGTTATAACAATAAAAAATGTCTCCCAGACAATACCAAATGTCCTTCAGGAGCCGTGGGCTTTTGTACTCACTGTTCTTTGGTAAATACCTAAGAGTGAATTTACTAAGTCATAGTGTAAATATGTGTTTCACTTATGAGGAGCTGACAGTTTTCCAAAGAAGTTGTTCATTTTCCACTTCTACCAGCAATATATGCTCCACACACTTGTCCACAGTTGGTACTATTAATTATTTTCATTTTAACAATTTGATTTAAAACAAATTGTTTTAATTTAATAATGAATGGTGGTGGTATTGAGCATCTTTTCTTGTGCTAGCTAGCAGTGTATTTACCTTTTCATTAAGTAACTATTTAAGTCATCTCCTTTTTAAATCGTTGTTCTTTTAATTGCAGTTTTTCTAGGGACTCTTAGCATATTCTGGATATGACTCCTTCATCAGATGTATGTATTTTAAACATGTTTCCAGTCTGTGGCTTCTTTAGAGAAGATAAATTTCCTTTTATGGTTAGTCCTTTGAGTATTAAGAAAAAATGCTTTGTTTTTGTTTTCCCAAGTTTATGAAGATACCCTCCAGTGTTTTCCTAGAGAAGCTTTGGGGAGGTTTTATACTAGAACCCTGATCCGTTGTGAGTGTATTTTTGTGAGTAAGATAGAAGTGAAAGTTCATTTTCTTTCCTTTGAATATTTAGTTATGCCATCACTATTTGTTAAAATGATTTTCCTCATTGTTGGCTTGACAAACTCAGTTGACTGCTATGTGTGAATCTATTTCTGGACCCTGTCTTCTGCTCCATTTATCTAATGGTCTATGGTAGTATTTCTCAACCTCTTTTATTATCATCTCCCTAAGGAGCCATTCTAGATGTGTTTATTTCTCATTGCCCCTGTACTCTATGAAATTTTTTCCTAACATCATTTTACTGTGGTAAAATACACATAACATAACATTTACTATTTTAGCCATTTTAAAATGAACAGTACATTCCTACTGTTATGCAATGATCACCACCATCCATCTGCAGAACTCTCTCCATCTTGCCAAGCTAAAACTCTGTATCTATGGACTGCTCATTTTCCCCTCCCTGCAGCCCCCGGCAGCACTGACTCTGTAATTTTAAATACTCTAATTACCTCATACAAATAGAATCATACAGTGCATGTCTCTGTGTGATTGGCCTGTTTTCCTAAGTATCATATCCTCCAGGTTCATCCATGTTGTAGCATATGTCAGAATGTCCATCTTTTCTGAGAAGGAATAATATTCCGTTCTATGTATAGCTCACATTTTGTTTATTCATTCACCAGCTGATGGACAAATGCTTTGCTTCCACATTTTAGCAATTATGAATAATGCTGCTATGCACATGGTGGTACAAATATTTCTTTGAGACCCTCCTTTCAGTTCTCTTGAGCACACATTCAGAAGTGGAATTGCTAGATGATATTCTTTTGTTTATATAGAAGCAAATCCTTGCCAAGCTGCCCAAGCTGGAGTGCAGTGGTCATTCACAGACTTGATCACAGAGCACTACAGCCTGAAACTCCTGGCTTCAAGTGGTCCTCTCACTTCAGTCTCCCGAGTAGCTGGGACCATAGGCACGTGCCACCATGACTGGCTGGTAATTCTATTTTAAATATTTTGTAGAACAGCCATAATGTTTTCCACAGAGGCAGTACCATTTTCCATTCCCATCGACGGGGCACAATGGTTCCAATTTTTCACATCCCTGCCCACATTTTTTATTTTCTTTCTTCCTTTTTTTTTTTTTTTTTTTTTAATAGTAGCCATGCTGATAGATGTGAGATGGAACCTCACTGTACTTTTTATTTGCATTTCCTAATGATTAGATGTGTATACTATCTTTCCTTGCGCTTATTGCTTATGTGTATAGTTTCTTTGGTGAAATGTCTTTTTGAGTACTTTTCCCACTTTTGAAGAGTTGTTTTTAATTGCTGAGATTTTGTACATTGTATGTTCTGGATATTTATCTTTTATCAGATATATGATTTACAAATATTTTCTACCATTCTATGGGTGGTCTTTTTACTCTGTTGATAATGTATTTAAAATATACGATTTTTATATTTTCATAAAGCTCATTTATGGAATTTTTTCTATTTTTTCTTATGCCTTTGGTGTCACATATAATAATTCTTTGGCAAGGCCTATGTCATGAGGTTTTGTCCTATATTTTCTTCTATGTGTTTTGTAGGTCATGGCTTCATTTTGAGTTAATGTTTGTATATGCTGATATATAAGGACCCAACTTTATTCTTTACCAGGTGGATATCTAATTTCTTGAGAATACCGCCTTTTCTCCATTCCCCCATGAATTTTAATATCAGAGAAAAATATCTGTTTACATACCATGTACATATCTGCTTTATAAGAATAAGAGGTTTCTTTTCCCCTTCAAGACCAATTTCAATCCCCTTGGGAGTGCTTCACTCCCGTTGAGAATGTATAATATATTCTTGCACTAATACCACACTATAGCTTTATAGTATATTTTGAAATGAGGTAGTATAAATCCTTCAACTTTTTTCTTTTAAAAAAATTATATTGACTATTCCATATTTTTTGCTTTTACAACAAATGTGAGACTCAGCTTGTCAATTTTTTTTACTTGGTGGTGAGATTTTACTACTGGCTATGATGGAGTGAACAGAGATTAGATTTACTTTTTTACCTAAAGCACATGGACAAGTGGACAGACTACATAAACAACTTCTTCCCCCAGGCAACAGACAACCGACTGTGGTCCAGAGAGGGAAAATAAGTAAACTAACCATCTTGATGACTGCTTTGAGGCACACTCTGAATTGCAGACCAAGAGAAAAGATGTCAAAGGAAGCACAGTAACCTTGCTGAGTTGAAGAGGCAGAGAGGAGAGTTAAGGGAATGTGAAGTGGCTGGAAGGACGTTGCAGAGAAGAATTTCAGAGAAGAGGCAGCTAAACAGGAAAAAACCTTCAGGAATCACCATAGAGTTCCCCTTGTGTTTTTGCAGAATACTAAAACCTGCTCCCATAAAATTAAACTCTCTGATGTCCTAAAAAGAGCAACATATGAGCTAAATTGCTCAGAATTCATATAGGGCTTGATATTGAGTTCCTCATCTTTGGTTGATCAGGACATTCAACAGAGCTTGTAGAAGGACCACATTTTTCACAGTAGTGCTAAATTATCCCTATAATAGTGGCTACTCTAGATGCACTCTAAAATTTCTTTAAAACAGTTCTCTTAAGGATCAAAGTAAAATGCAAATAACAGTCTATCAGAACAAATCCAACACTCTTTAAAGAAAGACAACAAGGGCAGCATCTGTGGCTCAATGGGTAGGGCACCGGCCCCATGTACCGAGGGTGGTGGGTTCAAACCTGGCCCCAGGCAAACTTCAACCTAAAAATAGCTGGGCATTGTGGTGGGCACCTGTAGTCCCAGGGACTCGGGAGGCTGAGGTGAGAGAATCGCCTAAGACCAGGAGTTAGAGGTTGCTGTGAGCTGTGAGATGGCACTGCACTCTACTGAGGGTGATAAAGTAAGACTCTGTCTCTACAAAAAAAAAGAAAAGAAAAAGAAAGAAAGACAACAAAAGCCAGCCCTAAGCAATGTTAACATCTACGATAACTGGCAGGCAAACAAAAATCCCTAGACAGGCTAAAATCAGGGCATACTGTATTTCATACTCTTTACTGTGTATACACTATACTTCAGTTAAAAAGGAGAAAGAAAAAAGATTTAAAAAATAGATAAAAAAGAAAAAAGTACAAAAATATTGTGGGAGTAGCATGGGATCACTCAATTATTGTCAAGCTTTCAGAGTTATCAGGAAGGCTTATCTTGTTAAAACACAGATTGCTGGGCCCAAGTCCTAGAGTTGCTAATGGCTAGGTCAATTGCAGGGCCTGAGAGTGTGGATTTTTATCAAATTCCCAAGTGTTGGTGCTGCTGCTCTAGGAATCACATTTGAAAGCCACTGGAGGAGGGTTTGGTGTTGATTATGGAATTATTTAGACCTACTTCACCATGTATAAACTTTGTGATCTTGATTTCATTTAACTTTTGAAATATTCAGTTTTTGTTTTGTTTTGTTTTGTATTTTTTTGTAAAGCAGGGATAGTAATGATACTTACCTTGTCTGACTATTGTGAAGATTAAAGCATGCCCAATATTGGCATGTAGTAAGCATGCAATAAAAGTTAGCTACTTTATTATTATTACCATTACATATATTGCTAGCTATTATTATTATCACTAAAAACAAATACTCTCTGTTTTTATTTTGTGGCCCCAAATTAGCTGGCATTGTTGTAGTTGAATGTGAGAAAGCCTTTCTATTCCAAGTCCTTTTTTCTTCTATTTATTTTGCTGTCTTCCAAAATGTTCCTTTGGGGCTAAAATTTTCCATGCTTGGTTTAAGCCAAATAATGATTTTTTTTTTTTTTTTCAAAGCAAATGAACAAAATCAGTTAAGTCTTGTTGAGTTATGGGAAAAGGAAAATAAAAATATTTTTCATTGCTTTAGAAAAAGAACCTCATAGAAGTATCTAAAAAATTATGTAAACACAGGGTAATTTCAGTTTGGGCGTAATGATGACTCTCAAGGAGAACATTAAATTCGCAAGACAGGAAAGTAGAATTTTTTTGAGTCTAGGGCTTTGCTGACTTTGTATTAATTAAATATTACCTTCTTTATTTTATTTATTTATTTATTTATTTATTTATTTATTTATTTATTTATTTATTTTGAGACACAGTCTCAAGCTGTCATCCTGGGTAGAGTGTCGTGGTGTCACAGTTCACAGCAACCTCAAACTCTTGGGCTTAAGTGAGTCTCTTGCCTCCGCCTCCCAAGTAGCTGTGACTACAGGGACCCACCATAACACCAGCCTGCCTCAGTGTATGTGGCCAGCGCCCTATCCACTGAGGTACTTCTTAAGAGAAAAATTAGTGCTGTAAATGACAAATGGAAAATTTCACAGAATAACATCGTGTTATATAACAATTAAGATAATAGTAAGAAAGCAGCTGTCCAAGAAGAAATCTTGCCCTATACAAAAGGGTCCAGGAACCAGCTTGATAGCATTTATTCAGTTAATCCTGAAAGGAGGTTTTCATGTAGTTTGTAGATTTAGCTTAGCCATCTCTCTGAAGACGGGATGTAAGATATACCATCAATCATATTTTTACTCTGACATCGTAACTGGCTCTATGTATAGTATAGCAGCTATATTATTATTCAAAATATCCACTTTCTGTGGAGGTTGGCCTGCTGATTTCCGTTGGCCAATGAAACAAAGATGAAAATGATGCACGCTATTTTTGAGCAAAGCCATCATGTGGCACTGTCCTCTTTCCTCCCTCTCCACGAGACTATATGACATCCCAGGTGAGGACGATTTCCTTCACTTGGGAAGGGGTCCCAGAATGAAGGAGTCACTCTAGTTCAACAGGTGGCCAGTAAAAGGTATTTGGGGTTTTTTTTGTTTGTTTATTTGGTTTTTGATAAGAATGAGATTTAGGGTTGTTATTGAAGCATAATTTAAGCTAAGCCAACACACACACTCACACATAGATAATATGTATACACAAATCGCATATAGTGACATATACACACGTATATAGTGATGCTATTTGCAAAACGAGGCTTGTGTTTGTTGTCTCTAGCAGTACTTGTCAAATTTAAAAAAGGGTTCTTTTTACCTCGACAGTAACCTAACTGGGAAGATGAAAGGCAGGGCAGAGTTAAGGAGAGAATGCTTGTTGGTAGGTGAAAAAGACCAGAACTATGAGTTTCCTCCCAAATTAACTTTATTTATTTATTTATTTATTTATTTTGCCATTTTTGAGAAACTATGGTCCATTCACATTTTACTGAGTAAGCCCTGTAAGGAATCAAAAGACCATACCTCTCTTTGTACAACCAATAGGCCTAGCCCAGTACTAAAAATAGTACATAATTAATTATAGCTCGACGAATGAATAACTGGTCATGGTACTGATTATAGAAAACAGGCATTTGTCTCCTTGAGCAATGATGAATCTATGAAATTAACACCATGTATATTTACCTAAAGAAAGAATTCTGAGGCTCTTTGGTTAGGTAAAAAAACAACAAACCAGGATGAAAGGGGAGCGGTGGGGAAGGATAAGAAAACTGGATCACATCAGCCAAGCAATTTGGATTAATTAAATATCTTCCTTGAAAAAAAAAATGAAGTAGAAGACAACAAAACTTAAAAGCTATCAGCACCTTTCAGGCAGTTTCATAACATGTCAAGATTGTCTAGGAACATTTTCAATAATAATGCATATCACTATGCTTTGAAGAGGCCGAAGATAATCTATAGCTCACAAAAAATAACCCAGGCCTGGAGGTATTAGGCCCTATGCAATTTTCTTAAGTCACAATTTTCAAAGAATTCTTTATGTCTGTGGAATCCATTATGTAAAGTATATAAACTCCTTTAAAGTCGATATTTTATAGAAAGTTAAAATCTGAGTATTTTTATTAAATATCATTTTTGGCCTTCATTTTTAAAAAATTGTATTTTAAATAACCATGATTTGGGCTTACCATGCAGCTTAAACTGTTTTTGAGAAGTTTTGCGTTCAATAAAACCCAGGCTGTTTTTTGCCAAGCACCTTTTCCTCTCATTTTAAAAACCATATGTATTTTAAGGGAAATTTAACCCATGTGTTTTTCATTTATTTAAATTTAAATAATCAGAATGATGTTTTGTACAAGTTAGTTGATGTCAAAGAAGCTCTTTGAGCCTTTTAAAGAGACTTTTATTCTACAAACAAGAAGCAATGATTTGCCAAGCACAAATGCATTTCAACACCAAGAGGCTTGTATTGGTTTGTAACTGTAAGCCCCTGATTCTGAGTCTCTTCTGTATTTGGCAGAGGGAGATTATTTTTATTCCGTAACATGTTATGGCCTAGACTCCTCATGTTAGCTCTTTTATGATGAATAAATAAGTTAAGGCTGTAAAAATAAGAAAAACGGGAATGATTGTTAAAATATTTCAAGAAATATTAGTGGTACAAGAGGCCATAGATGGTGTTTCCCTTTGTCAGACATCTATTGAGTTTCTACTATGGATGTGGCTGGGTGGATGGGGGAAAGATGCTGAGATGCCCAAGCCACACTTGATTGCTTACTCCAAAATTAAAAAGAATAACCTTAACAGGTCCCTTTCTAAATTAAAATAGAGAGAATTCTAAGTCCAATTGGGTGGTATTTTATGGAAAGAGAACTGAGATTTGGGTTTTGAAATTTTCAGAGATGAGGGTAATGTTCTTAGAGGCTTAGATTAAGAATAAAAAGGACTAGAGTTTATAGGACAGAGGGTACTACTTTTTTGTCTCTTCTATCTCATCTCTCTGTCTCTCTCTAAACAGGTCATATAACTGACTATGATGGTTAATTTTAGGTGTCAACTTGACTGGATGCCCCCAGATAGCTAGTAAAGTATTATTTGTTTTTCCAGAAGGTTGGTATTTGAATCAGGGGGCTGAGTAAGGAAGATCCTCCCTTACCCAATGGGGGCAGGTGCCATCCAATTGGCTAAGGGCCTAAGATAGAGCAAAAGGGCAGAGGGAAAGGTAAATTTATGTGCTTACATTTCCCTTCCCCATCTATAGTTGAAACACCCTTCTTCTACCTTTGGACATCAGAACTCCGGTTTCTCTGGCCTTTGGACTCTAGGATTCGCACCAGTGGCTTGCTGAGTTTGCAGGCCCCCAGGTTCAACCTGAGAGTTGGGGCTGAGGCCTGAGAACTTTGTCTGAGCTATGCTACTGGCTTGCCTGGTTCTCCAGCCTGCAAATGGCCTGTTGTGGAAATTCGCAGCCTCCGTGACTGCACAAGTCAATTTTTCAATTCCCCTAATAAATCCCCTCTCATACATCTATCTATTTCTTTATATATCCTATTCGGTCTGTCTGAGGAATCTTGACTAATACACTGAATCACAATATTCTATAAGAATATATGTGTGTGTGTATATATGATCTTGAGGTTTCCTCTCTAGAACTGGAGTTGACTTGTTTGTCAGATGTGTGGGCTCCTTACTTCTCTCCACTGTTGTTCCCAGTAGCTTCTTTTCTAGTCCTACAAATATTAACAGCATTCAAGACATGGATATCTCAGGGGATCACCAGGAGAACACTTCACTCTTTGCCTCAGTGATGAGCTAACATATTTTTCCAAATAGGCAATTATTCAATTATTCACTGCCCTCCTCTTCCTGGAGAGATTGGCAGGGGGAGGAAAAGATTCCCCCAAGAACTGGACCTCATCCAATGAAAAGACAAAACCCCTAAAAATATTAAATGTCTTGGCTTTTGCCATGTGTTTATAGCCCTCCGTGTGTACTTAGAGCGAGTGACTCTTACTCATCATCTCACTCTTTAATCATCGGAGATGCTGCCTAAGGACGCATTAGAATGGACCTTGTTTTTAAGGCACGCATAGAACTTTACATATCGTGAAGGAAAAAGAAGGAGAGGCAATTTATCGGCTTATATAACAGGACTGTCAGGTGTGACTGCGCCGGCTGTGCCACACACATCCTATGCAGTTATATGGTGACTCTGTGTCCGGGGGGATATTTCAGCATAAGTGACCTCTCTTTCTCTGGTACACACATGACAATATATAATAAAAACATATGAAAATGAACAAGATAAGCAATCTCCCCCCCACCCCGCATTCTGCCCTCACGGAGCTCACATTCCGTTCTAGCGGAGTTTTACACTCAATGTGAATGAAAGTACCCGATTTTTCCCCTCAGGTGATACTTAGAGCAAGGTGGTAAAGGTGGAGAACCACAGAGAACATGACAGGGACAAGTGGCTCCCTGAGAAGGGAGAGTGACTGGGTGGAGAGGAGATAAGTGACAGAGGTAAACTCAACTGCGTCACTTTTATTTAGATTAAAATCATTTATCTCATTAACAAAAATGAAAAAAAAAAAGCTCTTAAAAAGTAGGAAGCATAAAAATGGGCAAATTTAATAAATAAGGACTTTTTTTCCCTTCTAACAAATCTATTTCTGCTTTTTCTGTGTTCAAGTAATCCTCCTTCCCATCGGTCAGTCAGCACATCATGCTCATAATTCTACAGTGTGGATCTTCCCAGATAAGAATCCCATTCTTTCTCATTTTCTTACATGATTTCAAGAGCTGTCTGGCAGTCAGGGTGTTGAATGGATTTCAAGGATGCTTTCAGATTAGCGCCATGAAACAGGCAATTCACCGTATCTCCACAAGGTACATTACCATTCCCCAGTGAATGATATCTGACAGAAACAGTAAAGAGCGACTTATCTAGCATCTAGCAAGGATTTCTTTTCCCAGGATGGGCTGAGAAAGAAATGCTGAAGGGAGGCATGGCATGTAAATCTTAGCATCACTGAGTAATCACAATGAGTGCATTGTAAGTCGGCTCTTGCCAACCATTGTGGCTGGGAAACCTACACTGTGGCACCTGTCCTTGAAGAACTGAGAAGAGTGACATGCCACTTCAAGTGAAATAAAATAAGAAATGCAATTCTCTGGAAGCTCCAAAGAGAGGGCGCTCTGTAGGTTTATTCACAGGGAAGACATGGCCCCTGAAACTAAGCATGAGACCAGGAAAGATTTCTGTTGGCAGACTTTGTGGCTGAGTGTTGTGGGACGAGGGAATCAGAGTTGTTACCATGCATGCATCATGGAGCAAAATGTGGTCCCAAGTTTTGCATTCATTATAGCTGTAGTCCCTCAGAAATGCCCATAAAGTGCTATAGCAGGAAGAACCTGCATATGGATGATTAACTAGTCAGTCAACAACCGTTTGTTGCTACTTTTTATTAGAAACATATTGAAACCTCAACATAAGTGAATAATCTCCCAAGGCAAAGGAAGACTTTCCTAGTCCTTAATGATGTCCTCTGGGACTTGTTTTAGAGTTTCATATGAAATCATACGTGGGTTCCACTGGGAATCAGTTTCAGATTTCCACAGGATTCTGTACTGTGATAGTTGCTACATCAACAGACAATAGATTGGTTCACAACATGGTTGGCTGCTACTTTGGGATTGATGGGTGGGAAATGTCATCACAATGGTTGTTTCCTAATTCATAAACCAAAAGGAATTTTTTTCTTGGAGAATTGGATACACAAAAAAACTCTGACTAGCCTCATGTTTAATTTTTTATTTTTAAAGAGCAATGAGTAAATGTCTACAACATACAGCATCCTTTGTGCCAGGTTCAGTGGAGAATTGGTTTGGGCAGAGTTGGTACCATTAAAAAAAAAAAATGATTATTAGAAATCTTTATGGAGTAAAAATTCCAAAGAAAAACTGTTCTTGAAGTTGTAGATTCAACCTAAAATTAAATCCACAGTTGTTCCACTATGGTTAGAGGTGCTAATCAAAGATTAAGTGAATTTGCTTTTCTGGGGGTCCCAAGGAAGCTACAAACTCTGGATTGGGGCCCTTTCCCTTTATGTGACTAATTTAGTTCCTTCACATTTTCCCCTTCGACCTCAAAAGACTCCTGTGGCTTTTGTGTTATATTTTCATCATTCCACAATCATTCCCTTCCCTTCTTGTTCATCTTCTCCTGCCTCACCTCTTTTGTTGCAATTTAAACTTACATGCACTCCCTCTTGTCTCTTTCTTAGGAACCCCGCCTAGGAATGAGTCTGCATGTGAGTAGAAGGTATTAACTGTGTAATATGTTTTGTGTGAATTTTCAGCTGCTTTAGTGCCACCTCTCTCCAGTTCTTACCACTAAGAAGCACGGAGAAGCTTCTTAGTTCATTTCCATCACGAGGTTTCAGTCATGTCACAATGGTATGGATGCTTGGGGTCAGGTAGATGCTTTGAGTCACACTGAAGGTTGCATGTAACTTGTGTCAGGAGCAAAGTAGCAGAGAATATGGAAATATCTTGGTCAGAGGATACAGAAAAAGCTTTATCAGAGTGGAACTGTTTTCCCAGAAATACTGGGCTTCCAAATTTCTAATGCCAAGGGACTTGTAATCCTGGTGAATGAGCGTGAAACTTAAGATGCTGTAATTGTCAGTCTAAGAATATGGAAATCCAAGATACATTCCTTGTCAAAATGCAGGCAAAAAAATGAGCTCACCTCTGAGGCCATTCCAGTACCCTCTTCTTTGCTAGATGCCCAGCAATATAATTATGGTCTTTGTGGGCCTATCTCAGTCTGGGGTTCCACAAAAATCATTGAAATTTATGGCCATTAAAAAGAGAAAGTTGGACATTATGACAAGGAAAGATACTCCTGATAGCTTGTTAAGGGTAAATACAGTGTGTATTACGGTGATCCCATTTTATAACACGCACAGAGACACACACACAACCCAGGGAACAAAGAATGAAATTATATACACCAAAATACTAGCTGGGAATATCTCTGTGTGCTCAGATTACAGAGGACTCTTATGTTCTTCTTTATGCTCATCCTAATTTTCACAGTAAAAGAAAGTAATAAATGTCATATATAGTAGATTGAGCCACAAGGAATTTAACTTCTGTAAGGTGTCATCCAAGGGGATGACATTTATATTAGAAACAAATAAAAAGTCTGTGTTACAGTTCTGTGATATCAAAAAGAGTAACTTTGAGGTTTTCATAATACTTTGTTGGTTCTAAAAGTGAAAACAAGTTCTGATAGATTTCAAATTAATTTAGTTTTCACCGAGGGTTGCAGCATTCCTATTCACTATTCCAGTGTGTGTCTAACACTATTTCCAAATGGTTTGGAGGAAAAAAAAAAATAAGAATTTTTTAAGGTAGTGTTATCAGGTTTTATTCTCATATTTGGAAGCAAACAATTACTTTGATGTGCCCTTCTTTTAAAACACATACATATGCCCTTCTTTTGATATATTTAAAGAATACTTTTCTGTTTCCCCTTATTCTTTTTTGCAAGTTGGATCTTTTTTCCCATTTACTGTTTTTTTGATCTCCCTCCAAAAGCTTTATAACAGCTGAATTTAAGTGGCTGCTTCAGGCTACAGAAGTCAAAGATGAAATTGAATTATGCTTCCAGGCTTGGCATACAAAATTAAGAAAAATTTCATTCATTTTGATTAATGAATCCAGAAAAACAGTGGTAGTATTATGATTACATTGTATCTGGAACTTGGTGTATTTTCAACTGGCATTTACATGGTAAAGAAGAAAAAAAGGAAGGGTGGCTCTGTGCTTAGTCTATCACTCTATAATAGACAGGATAAAAAAAAAAAAGACAAAGACAAACAGGAGTTAAGAGGAAGAAAATATGTTATACATTTTGTGGGGCAGGGAAGTAGTGTGGGGAGGAGTTAAGATTCCTCTCACTATGTATTTTCTCTTGGGGAAATCCCATGCTACAGGATGATGAATGGCTTGCAAGTCAGTTACCCTCAATGCCATTTTTACTGTGTTTCAGTTTGTAGTACATGGTGTTACAGTGACAATTACTCATCATGATAGTGACACAAACCTATGAATAATAAAAACATTTTCAAAATACCTCTTTGAGAAGAAGCATTGCTAACAAGCATTGTCTACTCAAGTCCTATTGTGTGGCCTCCTTTTCTCATAAATCTTAAAAGTAAATTACTTAGGACTTGCATTGCTATTTAGCATGTGGCTGATAAACGTAACAAACTAGCACCAGCTGAGGAAGGAGGCTTCTCAAGGGTGAGGAAGATGGAGTGAGAGAAGCAGAGAGAGGGAATCAGAGAGAAGAGAAACAGAATTAGGAGTGAACTTGCTAGCCACTGCTACAATAACACCGAATACCAAACAATCTCAAACTCGCAGTGGCATGCAGCAATGAGCACACATTGTATGATGCTTCTATGGGTCAGCTCTGCTGAGTTTTGCTGGGATTGTTCATGTATATGCATAACATGCACATCAGCTGGAAATCAGTATCCCTGGGCTGACTGGGATCTGCTGGGCTTCTCTGCTTTAAGGTGCAGGTCTGCAAGTATGCCAGGAGGCTCTGTCCCCCATCTTGCTCAAACCAGGCAGCTACCTCAGAGCATGTTCTTTGTAGGGCAAATCTAGAAGTTTGCCCTACAAGAGAGCAAGAGAGCAAGCTCCATTGCACAAAGGCTCTGCAAAACTCTGTATGCATGACATCTATTAACATCCTGTTGGCTAAAGGAAGTTGCATGGCCCTGGGTCTTCTGGAAAATAGGAGACCTTGGTGAGAATGTGCATGATACCAGGAGAAAGAACCGTGAGTAGTAATGCTATTATCAAAGGGGGGGAAAAGAAAGGGACAATGAGAATGGGAGAGACAGAGAGACCTGGAAACTAACAATCCCATTCAGTTGTTCCTCAACTCATGGCTAAGCAAATCAGAAACTCATATTGCCAATGATTTTGCCCTTTAAGATGTGCTTTTTTTCTGTGGTTGACGAATGGATAGCAAACATGAAAAAATGCTCATCATCCCTAATTATTAGAAAAATGCAAATCAAAACCACTCTGAGAAGAATGGCCTGCATCACGAAGTCTCAAAGCTACAGATGCTGGCATGGAGGTGGAGAGAAGGGAACACTTTTACATTGCTGGTGAGACTGCAAACTAATACAACCTTTTTGGAAGAAAGTATGGAGAATCCTCAAAGAACTTAAACTAGATCTCCCATTTGATCCTGCAATCCCAATATCAGGCATCTACCCAGAAGAAAAAAAAATCCTTTTATCATAAGGACATTTTCTCTAGACTGTTTATCACAGTTCAATTTATGTTCACCAAAATGTGGAAACAACCTAAATGCCCACCAATCCAGGAATGGATTAACAACCTGTGGTATATGTATTTAGATGGAGACTATACATCTTTTGTACTAACTTGGAGGGAGGCGGAACCCATTCTTCTTAGTAAAGCATCACAAGAATGGAGAAGCAAGAATCCAATATACTCAATTTTGATATGAGGACAATTGGTGACCTAGTATATGGTGGGGGTGAAGGAATGGGAGAGCAGAGAGAGGGAAGGAGGGAGAGGAGAGGGGGGTCACAGGATTTGGCACACCTCTTGGGGGAGGAACACATTTATAAGAGAGACCTTATAAGGTCTTATAAGAGGCCTGACAAATGTAATTAGTGTAACCTGGTTCTTTGTACCCTCAATGAATCCCCAACAATAAAAAAAAAAAAAAAGATTCTTGCTAATAACACAACACAATAACTTTGGGGAATACCTGTTGTGGGTCACAATCCATGGTTGGCAGCAACTTTCTTTTCAGAATATTGGCATGGATCTTTTTCTGAGCAGTGTGGGAGAAAAATTTCTTTTCTGGGGGCCTGTGAATTTCCATTTGTCATTAATTTTGAATCTCGCTGTCATTGTGACAGCTCAGGGGCCTTACAGATGCAAACATCAGATAGGGCAGGTAGGTGTAAGTCAGGTTGCTCTCTAAAATGTACTGTGCATAAGTGCTATATATGGAAGAGAATCCAAAATACACCTCCTATATAACCAAGCCACTTGACTTTATGCAAAGGAAACTTTTTATACTCTCTGAGGGACCTCATTTTCTATGCCTATGAAATGAGATATTTTAAACATGCAGCAAAACATAGCTACATAACTAAAAGATCTATACCAAAACATTCAGGTCCATCATTTTGACACAACTGATTGTGTTCTATATTGAGGGTTTTATAATAGGTTGGTGGCATGTGTCTATTCTGACAAGTATGTAACTTCATGATAATGTCTGAATCAGACCAGCTCATTGGAACAGACAACCGGTATCTTTTGTTTTCCTGGCACTTTCTTCTTTTGTTTTTGAATATCTACTACTGTTTGACTGAAGGAGATTCTGAGAGAACCATCAACCTGGGGAGCTTGCCTTCCCACTACTCATACCACCACCACCACCATTTGACCCTAACCAGGGCAATGAGACTCTTACCCTGGAAATCTGTGTTTTAAGCAGTGATACCCAGGGATGGAGTAATATGAACAGACATGAAGTGGACAGAGCTGAGCCATCCAATGATAGAGCATGAGAGAGGCAGAGAGAGAGAATTCTTAGTCTATTACCTAAGTCCTTAGAGAAGCCCTGGTTTCTACCTTTTCTAAAACATGAATGTTTCTTTCTGGGCTGTGTAACCACTCTGTTTCCAATAAATTGGTTTTTGCTTATATTAACTGGAGTCAATTTCTTTTTCTTGTAAGGAAAAAAAAAAGAAAGAAAAGAAAAGAAAAAGAGCACAGAAAGGAATACTGGATTATTTGTGGATGGGCACAGGGCTCAGTTAGTCTTCATTCTGCTTAAAGAGGCTTAGAAGCCAACACTCTCAATTTGCAAATTCTTTTCTGGATGTAAATTGAGTTCCACCAATTTAATGCATTAGTATGAGGTTTAGACACCCAAACTGGGGCAGAGGACTTTGTTCTGTCCTCTTTTGGCTGTCTCTGTTCAATACAGGGTTGTGAAAATCTGAGATTTCTCTGATGTGTGACAGTGTCCAATCTCCAGCTTCCTTGGTGATGAGAAAAAGTGGTGGTGGCAGTAGCAGTGATTACTTGATCTGATCTTCTAATCCCTGCATTATACCTTCTTGGCTACCCAGAAGCAGTGGCAGCAGAGAGGTAGAAGGTTTTTGACCCAAGAATAGCTCTGATGTGCCCCAGTGGTAAAATCTGGAGGGGCAGTTCCACATTATTCTGCAATGTATTAGAGACTCAGACTACATCCTGATCCTTCCACACATCTAAAGATTTTGTAAATACTAATTTTCTGTATTAAATTTTTGCTGCTAATTGTGCCTAAAATGGTCTCTCCTTCCTGCATTGAGCTGTGCCTAATATAAATATTTAAATGATAGAAAAGGATCCGACAAACCAGATAGGAATATGTAAATAAAATTAATGTAGTACAAGAATGGGCAAATTGAGTTTTTTGGTACTTGGATGTTCTCTATGTCATCATCAACAGACATGTTGTTGTGTAGTTAAGACCACAAGAGCTATAGATAAGTGCTGGGTTATAAAACAATTCTAACTTTACAAAGTAATTAAAGAAATTTCCTTGTAATATTTTTGTCTGCTAATAATACACATATAGTCACAGCATTTTTTTTTTAAAAGATGTATCTAAAATACATTTGTTAACAACAATGAACTGAGAATGGTCAAACACTACTGCTAAGGAGGTTGTAGCAACAAAGTGAGGACACTTACTTGTTAGATATCAATTTGTTCTAAAGCAATGATAAATAAGGTAGAGTGATGTTGGCACTCGGGAGAAACCAACAGAAAAAATGGAATGTCCAGGAAGAGACTCACACAGTACAGAAATTTTGTAAGTGGCAAGTCTGGCAGTAAGGATCAGAAGGGAAAGGATAAATGAGTCACTTCAACTTGCTGAGATAACCAGTCATCCATATAGGAAAAACGAAAAACAAAACCCCACATCACTTTGTTCACACACACAGACACACAAACATAATTCAAAATAGCTTACTGACTTAACCATTGATGGCAAAACTTTAAAATTTTAAAACCTTGAGAAGAAAATATAGTAAAAGACTTCTGGGAAGGGTTGGCTAGGGAATTCTTAAACAAGACACAAACATCAAAAACAACAACAAAAAATTATTAGCTGTGACTTTTTCTTTTCCTTTCTTTCTTTCTTTCTTTCTTTCTTTCTTTCTTTCTTTCTTTCTTTTTTGAGACAGAGCCTCAGCTGTTGTCACCCTGGGTAGAGTGCTGTGGTATCACAGTTCACAGCAACCTCCAACTCCTGGCTTAAGCAATTCTCTTGCTTCAGCCTCCCAAGCAGCTGGGACTGCAGGCACCTGCCACAGCACCTGGCTATTGTTTGGTTGTAGTTTCATTGCTGCTTGGCAGGCCCAGGCTGGATTCGAACCTGCCAGGTCTAGTGTATGCAGCTGGCGCCTTAGCTGCTTGAGCTACAGGCATGGAACCCTATTAGCTTTGATTTTGACTAGTTAGTTCCTGAAAGACTCAGTGGTCTGGTCAGACAAAAGTCAGGTGCTTCAGAGATTTGTCCTTCCAGATAGTCCACATGGGGCAGCAGAGTCACATGTGACTGGCTGGCACATAATAGGAATACAGTTAATGGCTAATTGGTGGTGTGTAGGCCAGATCTGTCAGCATGGTGGCCAGGTGAGTGCCTCAGAAGGACCCACTGTGATCCCAAAGAGGGCAGGAGGGTAGGAGGAATAAAAGGCAACACAGACTCTCATCACATCCAACCTCACTGTAATATCTTGTTAGCTCCATGTTCTATCAGATAACCCACAGGGATAGGGCTTTCCACTATAAATTCTGTTCAATAAAACCCTGCTGAACACGGGGCAGCTCTAGTTTCCATACATGTAGACATTTAAAACACTAAGATAACTATGGGTTTAAAAAAAAAAAAAATTGGGTCTTAATTGTGTGTCAGTGCAATATAAATGTCTTAAAATGTAAAAGACTTGGCAAAAAAGCTTTATTGATGTTTTAAGGGCCTAGGGAAGAAACTGGTGAAAAATTCTTTCCTTGAAATGGAAGAACTATTATAGGTCACAAGGTAAGGTATAAGTGGAGAAATAAAGATGGGCAAGCTTGCAGCTAGAATTTATAGACCAGAATAGCAAAGCCTTATGAATTTGAAATGGAAAACAATTCCTTACTTTTTATACTATAGCAAAAACTCACCTAGAGGAAAAGAGACCATTTTAATAAAATGGAGATCTATCATAAACAACAGTCTGAAAATGGGATGAGTGATAAAACAAGCTCGTGTTTAACCCATTGTGTTTCTTAAAACTATATAAACCAAACCTCTCATAGGCAAATACCTTTGGACAAGGATAGGTATTTCACTTTTTGTTATTAATCCCCCCTTTTTAAAAAAGGTTAGGGACAATTCTATCTCAAAGACTTCCTAATGTATTAAATAAAAATTCAGACAAAGGAGAATGATCTCTCTTTTTAAAATATAAATGTTTGTAGCAGCTTTATTTAAAGACGAAAAAACTGGAAACAACCCAAATGCTTGACAGATAGTGGCCTATCCACACGGTGGGACTCTGCTCCTCAACATAAGGGAGCTGATATGTGGGACAATGCAGATAGGTCTCCAATACACTAGCCTGAGTACAGGAGGTCATGTTCAAATAGTTATAGACTGTATGATTCTGTTTATAGGACATCATGAAAAGGCAAAACTGGAACCCCAGATTGGATTAGTGGTGCTGGCGCTGGGCTAAGGAGAGGGGATTTACTACAAAGGAGTGTGAGGAAAATTTTAGGGTAGTTTAAATACTCTATATCTTGATTGGCACATGTTTGCATATGTTTCTCAAAATGCAACACAATGTATATCTAGAAAAAAATAATTTTTTTGCATATAAGTAAATTATACTTTAGTAAACCTAACATCTGAAAACTTCTGGAAGATTGAATTTTTTTATATATATAAAAATACAAAAAAGAGATAGAACAAGAGAAAAATACAAGAGAAGAGAAGGGAAAGAAAAAAAGACTGATATGATAGAAAAGGAGGAAAGATTTTTATAAAGATTCTTTGGTAAAGCAATGTAATTACTAATAGAAGTATGATGTTTAACTGCCTAAAATTGCCAGAAACATGTGAAGGATATACTAGAGAGGAATAAAGGAATGCCCATAAAATTTGAGAGTCTCCAAAATAAGGGTAAATAAAGCATATTTAAAATAAAAATTATATCATTGTAGAATACCCAAGAAAGTAATTGATGCCTCTTCTGCTTGCCTGTGGTTTTATTATTAACCTTCCAGATCAGAAGGCATGTGCCTATCTGCACAGCTGTCTTGGAATAAAATAGGAATGTTTTGGAGACTGCCTCTCCTCCCTGACTCCCCCTGTCTCCTCCCCAGGAACAATATCTTAAAAAGAGGCATCTAATAACCTTAGGCCAACCATGTAAAAGCATATAGATCTCAAAGTTACTAGACCTGAGGTCCAATAATTAGTGTTGAAATCTTGGGCAAATATCTTGAATTTTTGACATTTTAATTTTCTTATCTGTAAGATACAGGTATTGTACAAAATGATATCTACAATAAAATTGAAAATCCAGACAGGCAGAAGGGCAGGCCTTAATCACTAGGAAAGTTCCAGACCCTGAGTGTAACAGGTCTGGGGAGTCAAATTAAGAAAAGCATGACAGAGCTTTCCTTCTAACGAGGCTGGAGAGCTATCTAGTATGTTAAAAAGACAGGTGGCATCCAAGACAGAAATACTTTATGAAACTGAAGTTAGTATAGACTGAGACTCCTGAGGAAGGTAAAATTCCAGTTTGCAGAATTGGAGCCTAGGAACAAGGCTGCTTTTGCTGGAAAGATGGATGTAGCTGAACATGGAGTCGTGTGTCCTTGGAGCGACGAGCTCCTTCCAGCATGCCTGTCCTAAACCCTACACTGGTGTTTGGGATTAGGAGAGCCTGGCCCAAAAGTGGGGAGCAAGGGACTCTCTAGAAATATGAGAGAAGAAGCTGGGCTCTTTAAGACACTAAGTCTTTCACTAAAAGTAACCAAAAGATGAATAAAATCTCATTAGCACTTTTGTAAAACCAGAAAACATTGTCCTAGATCTTTTTTTTTTTTTTTTTTTTAATGGCTGTCAGCCCAGAAACCCCCCTGTAAACCATTTGGAAAATTGTGTTTGTCAACAGAAAATTAAAATGCCTTCAATGGTAATTATTTAAATGTCATCTGTCCTTTTCACCACAGTCTCCTTTCTGGGGAGAAATTTTTGAATTTGTCACTATTATTCTCTCTTAGAAGTGGCCGAAGGCAGTCCTCGCATGCAACATCAACCAAAAACACAGGAATCAACTTCCGAATAGGGTGCCGGTGTCGTGTATGGAAGTGGCATGCAAAGCACAGGGGGCGGGGCGTAGCGGCAGATTGCCAGGCCACCAGTAAAAGGCAATGTAGAACTTCCCACAACTGGATCTGCCCTTAGAGCTTTAGAGTACTTCACGCCTTCCAGATCCAACCTGAGGTGTTCTAGAGTGATGAACAGCGACGCACTAAGCAGCAAAGTATTAATCAGTTCTACTTTAAAATTTGTAACCAAAAATTAATCAGGATAAGAACATGATCATGTGATCACATTGCTCATTTTACACATGGAACATCCCAGAGCAGTCAGGTCCTAATAAGCCATTTGTATTTTTCAAGTGTGTATCTAGGTTCCACTTTTATGGACTTGATGTTCACGCTGTTGCTTTCTTTGTGGGTTGATCTCTGCATCCCTCTGCCTTGGTTTTCGATATGATATAGTGTAGTAAAAAAGACTTTGGATTTTTGTCTCATGTATCCCACGTGCTTGCAGAGAGCCATCGAGTCAGTCATTGAAATTTTCAGAGACTCTCTCCAATGTCTAAACAAGGATCATCACTCCCATTTCATGATCTTGTTATGAGGAGGGATCCCAGGGAACCTCTGTGCAAGGCCTGGTTCTCAGCAAACATTAGCTTCCTTTCATGGTCTACGATGACTTCACCATACCTAACCACATATCCTACTCCTGAACCTACAACCTTCACTCCAGCAAGGCAAATCTCACTTTAATTGGGTTGTGCCTGTGACCCCACCCCTTTGTCATCTTTCAGATCTGCAAGGCAAACATGTAAGTTTCAAGAAAATACAAGTGAATCATATTGCTTTATTTCACTTCTACCTCCAATATCTTTTCTTGACTACAGGTAGACAGTCATCCCTTAACTTTAGGAGATCATGGAAAATGCATAAAATAGACTTACTGAAGTTCATCTTTGTAATGTTTATTTTTGATTTCTACAAATGTTCATTACACGCCTCCTATGCAAAGGATATAAGGTTGAAAAAGAATCAGTCTCTTTTCTTGTAAACCCATTATTCCCTTAGATATTTGAGAGATACTGCATGTTTTATTTTTCTCTCAGTAATTACAAAGTATCTCGCGTTTTTATATTTGGTGAATTTCAGGCCATGGTTAACCCTTCTCTTGTATTTTCTGAATAGTTAAATGAGATTATGGAGTAACACTGTAAATAATACGTATATGATGATTTCTAAACAAGATGCTATAATTTTCTATCCAGACTATTTAAAATTCATATTGAGACAAAAATGAACTGAATAATTTTAAAAAATTTTCCAACACATTAGGGCTTGGTAATTGATTCATTAGGAGTTAAACAAAGGCCTGAGTGGTAAGGTGATGAAACCAGAACATTCTCCAGAGGCAAGTTACATTTACCAATCAAATGAAAAGTGTGTTTAAATACTAGAATATAGGTTAATCGAGATGATGCTTTGTTTTCAGTCAACGGAAGGTAAATCTGGATTAATATGTTGAATACATTATGTCAGTTTTGTTCACGAGGTTAATAGCTGAACTCAGAGCCACTAGCTTGATTCATTAGTACTGGGCTGGAAGCTTACTCTGTACTCATGTAGAATGTTCTCCTTGTACACCATTAACTTCCCTGTCTCATAGACTGAAACCTGTTTCTTATGCTCATGAGGAAAACCTAATATCTTTGAAAATATAAAGGAAGGATGTACTGCCTGGCAACATTTAGTGTGGGTTGATACAGCAGGAAATTTTTATAGTTTTCTTTTTTTTTTTTTTTTAGGAAAGAGAGGTATTCTTTTCTTCTATGAGAAGGTTACTTTGGAATAATGACATCGGGCCCATCAAGTCGTGCATCTATCTGAGAACCTGCTGAGCTTTGTTACAGATCATGGGTTGGGTTTGGGTTTCCTCTAGCTGACTGCAGAGACAACTTGTCTGGGCTTCCAGTGAACAGCCACAGCCCACAGAGAATGTGTGTTTACCCAGACCTTTTCCATGGTTTACTTCTGAAAATTGGTTCAGCCACATGAAAATCTAGTTAGACTTTTGGAATTATAATCTTTGACTGGTACATAACCCAAACATTTTTTTATTGGATTTGAAAATCACATTTGAGTTAAGCAAATGAAAGAAGAATAGTAAGAGTCCAAATCTAAACCTCTTTGAAGTTCACCTGAAACCTATCTTGTCAAGCATGGGTTCCTGCCACCAACATCCATCTTTACCGCATGTGATAGCAGGAAGCAGGATTTTATTAATGCATAGTAAAAGATAATTTTCAGTTCTCATACGGCCCACTTGGGAGGTAAAAGAATGTAAAAATTTGCCTTGTGTGTGATCTACTAAACTAGACCTAGTCTAGCCACCTGCTTTGGAGGATAGATATTTGTAGCAAACGGTTGCTTTTATAGCATACACCTGTAGTATGCATTTCATCTGTGAACCAAGATTAGTGCTCCTGGTGGATAAATTGACGTGAAGGCTGATAAATAAATGCTATCTTCAGGAATTGCTATTATACCTGAATTTCTAAGTATAAGTAGGGAATAATTAAGACTGGTGCTTAATTTGAAAATGCATTGTCTTTCTTGTTAAGAATAAACCATACTGCCTAACAGAAAGAAAAAGCTTACCCATAGTAGAAAGCCAGAAAAAAAAACTTGCTATGCAACGAACAACTTGCTGTTTCTAGTTCTAACATTCAGTAGCTGAAAGCAGATCATTGCCATAAAGAAGTATTTACCAATTTTAAAAGGTCTTGGCCCATCATAGCTAGTGTTAGATTAGGAATATAGCTTTTGTTGCCAAGGTGACAAACACTTATAAATATAACACATCTTCTAATGTGCTTTTAACTTGGTATTTTTATGGCTTTTAAATCAGATACCATTAGCAAATATATTAGGTAATTTAGCTGAAAGACCATTTTCCTCTAACACTTTTTGTTACATTTCCCCAGGTATTTCAGTAAATGTCTGTTGTGACATTCTGCTCCTGCTAGGCTTCCAATGTAGAGGGATACATAAAGTACATCTGGTAAAGATTAACATATATTACCTTGCCTTTTTTGTATTGATCACTGGAAAATGTATAAAAGAGAGTTAAATTTGTAGTCTCCTTGAAAAGCAATCATCGTTCCTATTGTTATTTTGGGGTCTACACCTCCTCCCTCTAAATAATAGTCTGGTTTTAAGATTCAGTACACAGAGAACAGGGTTTGGGGACAGCATAGTAACCATATATTAACAGTCTCCCAAACCACCACAACTAAATGCTTTCCCTTATACGTGTGTGTGCGTGTGTGTGTGTGTGTGTATGTACAAATACATATATAAAAGAAGTATGAGTATATATACATATATATACACATATGCACATATATGTATAGAAAAGAAGGCTATGAAGAAAATAATTACAATAGACCATTTGTAGCCCAAGTATTTCCACAAGTCTAAGTTTATTATTCTAAACAATAAAGCCAATAGCCCAGGCCGGAAAGAAATTAGCTCCAAATGTATTCACTGGATTCTCAAAAGGCAGCTTGCAAGGTGGATGTGTCGGTCGCAGCAAAGGACATATTTTGTTTAAATCCAAATTTGTACTTAGTGTATTGAAATTCTTCTTAAAAGACTATCCCAAAATCCATCTATTCTTTTTTCTTTTTCTTTTTTTTTTTTTCAATTCTTTCAGCCAACAGACATTTAAGAAGCATCAACTATGTTCTAGGCACTGGAGATACAAAGTGAGTAAGTCTTGGACCTGGAGAAGAATATCGTATCAGGAAAGAAGCAGGCAAACCAGTATTACGAGTGAAGACAGGTGCTGGGATTGCACACAGGAGGGGTCAGGGAAGAGTCCCTAAAGGCAGAAAACAGCAAATTTTTCTTAAAGAATCAAAATGGAGGGCGGTGCCTGTGGCTCAAAGGGGTAGGGCACCGGCCCCAGATGCCAGAGGTGGCGGGTTCAAACCCAGCCATGGCCAAATACTGCAAAAAAAAGAAGAAGAAAAAAAGAAAAGAAAAGAAAAGAAAAAATAATCGAAATGGAAAAGAAGGACCTAAATTTTATTTAAAGAACAAAACTCTTGAGCATTATTGCTTTATGTAAGCAATTTAGAATTGTTGTGTCCTTACTGTGTGATCTTGAATGCTCTCTGTGCCTCAGTTCCCCTTCTGTCTAACGTGAATAATCACCCTTGCTAAACGCATGGCTCATAGGGGACTGTTGATAGGAATAATGGGACGCGGGTGGTGTGGCTATTTCAATTATTTGGAGAAGAAAGATGCTAAGTAGACGTATAGCATCCTTGTTATTCCAAGTGGGAGTTTTTGGATAATCACTGTATAATTCGGTGCCTTTGTGTGTGTGTATAGTTTGTTTCTTTGTGGAAAGGCGAGCGCTAATGTTGCATTTCTCTAATAACTTTGGAAGCAATTTTAATCCAGCAGACAAAAGAGAATAATCTTTAAAGTAAGTTAAATCTCTTTGTATTTGAGTAGATTTTGTTATTTACCAAAGTCTTAGGCAATTTCACCACAATTATGAAAAGTAGTGCCCAGTGAGCACAGCACTCTCAGCAGGTATTTGAAAGACACTATAGGGGGCTGGCCTGCAGCTTCTTCCCAACAGACACAACTTGTGTGTGTGTGTCTGTGTGTGTGTGTGTGTGTGGTGTGTGTGCCCATGCGGGCGCGTGCCTCTGTCTGGGGCTTGCCAGAAAGAGCTGGGAACGAGCTGAGACTGGCTAGCATACCTGAGGCAGCTGTTACACCGTGGCGCCTGGATTCTTCTCTCAGACTCCAGGCTGGCTCCCCTTCTCCTCCCCCCTACCTCTTTTCAGAGTCTGTCTAACTCTCTCTCTCTCTCTCTCCCTGTCTTCTTCCTTCCTCCCTGACTTGGTGGGAGATTCCTATGGCCTGAGACCTGGCCTGCCACCAGACATTATGGGGCTGGCTGGCTGCAGAAGGAACCCACACTGGTTGGAGCACGAAGTCTCAGAGAAAAACAACCCTTAGCGCTCTTATCTGTTCCATCTTTCCTTTCACACATTCATTCTCATTCTCTTCTCATTTTGAGTTTTGGACTGGAGGTTAGCCACGAATTGCCATGGCAACCAAGGAAAGGGACAGTTCAAGGCAGATCTACTCTGGGTCCTGAAACTTGCTTTGGGCTTTATCAACAAGACATTGTCTATCCAAGTACCCTGGGAGTTGCAAGGCTGTCCAGACATTCAGGAATGCAAGGGGAGCCTGTATGAATCTCCCTTCTCCCTTCAGAAGCAATGCTGCTCAGAGGGCTTCCGCCAGGAGATGCCAAAGAGCAGGGAGGTTACACAGTCATAGCTGCAAGGATTTAAAAAAACAATCATTTAACAAGAAATCTTACTTTTTCAGTTTAATCTGGTATTTCTCAGTTTGAGACAGTTCTCCATTGGCTGCCATTGGGATTGGATATAATTGGTATACCCAACTGGGATGAAATTTTCCCAAGATGAAGAAAATACCAATGTCAAAACAGCATGGGAAAACAAAGAACCCAGAGCCCTGGAGGCTCCAGTGCCCCTGACAGGGGTAGAAGGTATGTATTGCCCATGGAAAGGCCAATGATATTAATCCTAAGACATGGTCTCTGGTTACATATCATGGACCCAGAGCCCACTGACAGAAAAGAGCAATTACGTATAGTCATTTTTTTTAAATTTGACAAAGATCCCCATCATGGTGGATTAGGTACATTTAATATCTCAATTAATAAGCCTTCTACAATAGTAACATGTCAACTTTGGTTCAAGAAATCCACTCCAGTTGATAGCCATCCAGGAAACGTCTTTCATGCTCACATATTAAATTTAATCTGCCACCCTTGTTTTATAAGACTTTGTATTCATCTCTTGGAGAAAAGATGCTTATTTTATCATTCCAATTTAACAGCTTGCTTAGCAAAGTTGATAGGTAGGAGTTTAGAAGATATTCACTGAATGCCTATTTTGTATATTTACAAAAGAGGTAGATTTAAGGGAGTTACCCAGAAGTAATATGTTTTTTTTGTCCCACCGTTATCCTATTGGTCTTCCTTTCATTCAGCAGATTTATCTGTCATGAAGAATTTAAGTTTCATATTTTCCTCTGTCAGTTGTGAAAAGGCCTGTCAGCTGGGGCTTACACTACAGTTTGCCAGAAGGCCTATAGCACACAATGACAATACAATCTTATATTTGTGTTCCCAGTCTCCAGATAATCCCCCACTTTCTTCCTCTGCAGCCCAGTTATGATCAGGCTTAAGTTGCATGTTCTGTTTTTAGCCAGATTTTGCTGATAAATGCTATCAGCAAGACTGAAATGAAATACAGCAAGTTTAGCTCTTATTACCTGTGTAGAACATGACTTGGGAGTTTTGTATGTGATATAGAGACAGTGGATGTATAAAACCATTTAATTCACAGAAACTAAATAAAGGAATGTTAATGTTACTGGCTTTTATCCGTTGAGTGTTCCTAGATCTTTGTATTCATACACCTGAAAGCACAGACCTTTGATTAACAATCTGTGGGCTTGTACCTGAGATACTAACAGGCCATTTCCGGTGTGGACATAAGTTTGAGAGAAAACTACACAAAGTCTCAACATTATTTATCACTGCCCTCAAACACGAGACACTTTGTTTTTGCCATTTTTATTCTGAGTTCAAATACATACCTAATGTAAGAAAGAGTTACATTTCCCACACCCCTATGGAAGCCACCATGCTCTCATTAAATGGAAACCATAGAATAGTGAGAGGGCTGCAAACCATTCCTTTTTTGATCCTTCTGTGTATCCAGCAAAATGTGAACTGGTACACTGAGAAAATGTCTCATCGCCTCAGCCAAGGAAAGAGAAGGGTTAATCGTTTTTAGAACTCCAGAGTGAAACAAAAGCTTACAGCCTGACACCAAAATAACATCACAATGAAAAGTGAAATTGCTTCTAAGGCTAAATTGCTTCATTTGAAAATTGTAGTGATACTGAGAACAATTATGTCACTTAAACTTGCACAATTTTGTTTTTATAAATCAGTTATAAAACTATCGGGTAGTTTAAATGCAATTATTTAATGAGGGCATTTGTAATTGTCCAACATAATCAATTATATTTCAATCAGGCTTTTTCTGAGACCGTATTTTTGTTAGCATCTGAGTCTTTCTTATGGTAATACATAGTTTTGGAAAAAGCCAAATAAAATCATTTTTTGCCAGAAAAATTCTTTCCTCTCTGATTGGAAAGCATTTCCCACATTGCGGACTGAATCTCAAGAACTCTTTGGTATTTTTCCCCCTTGTCTTAGAAACTAAACATTACTCAAAGTGTGAGAAGGGAAAACATACCAGTAAATAACAGGGGATGTGAAACTTGGTTCTTCAGGAGTCAGGATAGTGTTGTCAAGTGTGTTTCCTGAGCTGAGACAGGGGCTGAAGCCCAGGGAGCGTGAGAGGTGACTGCGTGTTACCCAGCAGGAGCTGCGACAATGTTGGTACCACAAGTCACAGATCATGACTTTGATTTTCTAAGAAGGGGGAGGATTAATTATGGGTTGAGTCCAGGGGCACTCAGGCCTCCCAGAGACTATGGGATTCTAGTTGCTGTGTTGTGCAATTTGCAGGCTATTTGGTCCACTTTGGACAGCCTAGAGAGCTATGTTTTAATTCCAAATTTCAATTAAAGTCACTGCAAATGCCTTACCCCTGTTCTGCCTGCTTCTTCCTGGTCTCTGATCTCTGAATCCACTGGCATGACCAGGAGCCAGGCACTCGGCCCCTCTTTCCTCTCTATCTTCTCATCTGTTGACAGACTCTCTCCTTCCTTGACTTCTTGACTTTGAACTCAAAGTCAAGTTGAGGGGGATGATAATATAAGAAATTGGGGGATTATAAAGTTCATAGAAAGTTTCTGCCCCCAGTCCAGCCCTTGACTTCTCTTTCACATTTTCTTTTTCTCTAAAGTCTCTCACCATATCCCTCCCTTCTTCCTCCAACCCCCTTCTTTCTGCTGTGCATCCTTCCATAAAAGGAGATGCCCCTACTTAAAAGCATGTGCTCATTGCAGATCACTCTTTGAGAGAATGCATGAGTCTTGACCATGGCTACAGGATGTTTAGCTTCAGCCATGTGGATTCCACATAAACTGGAGCAGGGATCCCAACAAAGTCTTTACCGTCTAGAAGCCAGTGCATTTGGTGTTTCGAAACCCAAATCTGATAGTGTATCTTTTCAGCTTAAGACCAATTCATGGAATTCCCTTATTTTAGGGCAAGAGTCAAATGTCCTGTGTACTCTGTTCCATTTATTTCTTGAGTTTTCTCACATCTTTTTTTCCTGCACTCTTTGTTCCAGCTGTATGGGCCTTCTCTCTAAATTGTCTACTTTCTCCTCCAGCCCAGAGCCTGCATATCAGCTGTTCCCTGTACTTTTGATGTTTTCTGCCCCCAGCCCAGTCCAAACCCCATCTTTCTTACTAAGCTAACTCTTATTCATTTCTCTTTCCCTTTTTAGGCCAAGCTTTGCTTATAGGACCACCAACACCGATTCCCTGAACCCAGCACATCTTTTTGCTCTGTGCTCTTGTAGATAATGGACCTTTCCTTCAAATTGTTTATTACACTTGTAATGTTATATTTCTTTGTGCTATTTTTTTTTTTTTTTTACTATTATCTCATTCCAATGGCCCTTCCTCGAGAATCTTTGCTTTTTCTGGTATCTTTGTATTCAAAAGACACTGAGTCTATTTCTGTCAAATGAATGAACTCTCTGGAGTTCATAGAAATTTTGTACCGAACAATAAGGAAAGCAAATTTCCTAAACATGATTGAACAGTAAGGTTTTGAGATCCCCCTCAGGTGTTCACAGAGAAATGGACAGTGGCAAATTAAAAACAGCTTCACTTTCAATGGAAGAACAAATAAATAAATTGTGCCATGTTCATAAAACATAACACTGAGCAGCAGTTAAAATTAATTAATTAGTGCCATGTGTGTCCATCTGGTTAAATCCTTAAAGCACATACATTAAAAAAAGTGGTCGTAGTAAAAAATATGGAAGTTGATTTATTTTTCCTAGAGTCTATGTAAGGAGTAGTCAGAAACACAACAATAGTAACACAAGCAAATATAAAGACTGGGAATGAAACTTAGTAAGTGTGGGAAGATGAAGTCTTCAAAGCTCTTTCCTTCCTTTCCATGTCATTCCCCAGCCAGATTACAGTAGGAGAAGTGTAATCAATCCTTGTCCTTTTTTTTTTTTGGCCAGATTTCTACTGTTCATTTTCTGGGTCAATTCTTAATTGTACTTGGGAACAAATGCATCTCTAAAGAGTAAAGATTTGGGAATCATTTATAAGAGGAAATAGTAAAAGGAAAGCAACTAGAGACCAATAACAATATAGAAGAAAATCAGTAATATACAGAGACTGAATTATTTTCTCTTTTGAAATACTCTATGGAACTAAGATTGAAAAAAACAAACAAACAAAGAAGTTCAAAAAGACTTAGAAGATTTCAGAGACTCAGTAGAAAGTTGAAGATTAAGTAAAATGGGTAAAAATTTTTTACGATTCAGTTTTCAGCCCTCAGCTCTAGACTGGAAGATATTAGGCAAGGAAGCATCTGAGAGGCATCGTGGCCTTATTCATGGAATAAGCTGCCTGTGTTTATATGGGTGGAGAATTGAAAAGGGTTAGAAGCCACTCTTTCCTAAAATGTTTCCCTTACTCACTTTGCTATGATGATTTTCTTGTTGACTTTGCCCAACATGTCGAAGAATACTCCTAATACCATGGTATTTTAGAATAACAGAAAGGTTTTTTTTTTGTTGTTGTTGTTGTTTTTAAGGTTAGATGAGAAAACTGATGCTTGAAAGATTAAGGTAATTTTGCATGGCCACCCAGCTGCTGTCACCCAGCAGACTGGAACTAGAATACAGAACTCTTCATTCCTAGCCCATTGTTTTCCCTGACATGCCACACTGTCATCTTGACTCTGGGACTATCATTTAAACCTGTATCCTTTGATAATGCTGTAGTTTGTATGTTTAGTGAGGCAGTCACCCAGCTGAAGGCGAAAGAGAAAGATAAAATCAGACAGGACTGGCATAAACATAAAACGGAATATTATCCAGCCTTAAAAAAGAAGTTCTGATATATGATACAACATGGATGAGCCTTGAAGATCTTGTGTTAAGCTAGATATAAAAGACAATATTGCATGATTCCATCTATATGAGGTACCTAGAGTAATCAAATTCATAGAGGCACAAAGTAGTTCCCAGGGGGTGGGAAATTAGTGTTTAATAGATGCAGAGTTTCATTTTGGAAGATGGACATGTTCTGCAGGTGGTGGATGGTGGTGATGGTTATACAACAATGTGATTGTACTTAATGCCACTAAACTGTATGCTTAAAAATGGTTAAAATGGTAAATTTGGTGTCATGCATATATTTACCACAATTTTTACAAAAGGAAAAATAAAATCAGGTGAGGAATCATGAATTATGAATACAGGCCAAGAAGGCACACTTGGTGGGAATTTTAGGCATCTACTACGAAAGTAGTAGGTGCTTGAGGAAGGTGGAGAGAGGGCACAGAGAGGGGAAAAGAAACATCTATTGTCTAGATTAAATATAAAAATAGAAGACTGCCTTTCTGCTGTTCAGTAGAACTTTCTGTCATGGTGGAAATGTTCTACATCTGTGCTGTACAGTGTGGTAAGACACTAGTCCCCTGTGGCTCTATGTGGATGTAATGTGGCTAGTGAACTAATGAATTGAATTTTTAATTAATTTACATTTAAATTGCACAGGTTTAGACTTTGTATTGTTGGGGATTTCAGTAAAAGTACTTGTGTTTCTGCTTTCTCTAGTTCACTCTTTATGAATTCAAGCATTCAAGTCATTATCGATTCAGTCACTATTAGCAGGGATGATACATCTCCCTGGGTGCCACACTCTGCTGGGCAATAGAGGTAAAAAGGAACAAGAGGGATTTTTTACACTGATGGTTGGAGCATCAGTAAGTGTAACCATTGTGAGGAACAAGGTGGCACTGTGTCCTGAGGGGAAGGATGTTCATATTCTGTGACTCCAGCATTTCCCTGCCCTGGAGAAACCCTCAGATGTGTTCAAGGAGACTCAGCCATGCGAAAGCAGTAGAGGCCTACCGGTCAATGAAAGAACAGTCGAATTCGACTGTGCTCATAGGACAATGAATGGGTGCCATGTGTAACTATGGGACTAACTCCCCAAACATAATAGTGAGCAAAAAGAGACATTAAGTAGCAAAAAGGATACACACAGGATGATATCACTATCATTTTAAATAATTAAAAAAAAACTTGTGAAGTTATTGACTATAGATACATATTTATGTAGTAAGTATAAAAAACTTTTGGGCAGAGGAACTGAGCACATTTACAGTGGCAGACACTTCCAAGAAGAAAGGGAATGGGGATGGGAGAAGGTACACAGAGGTCTTCAATCTAACTGTAATAGTCTGTTTCTTAAAAAGACCTGAAGTTAATATGGTAACACCAATAATGGTGTCCATTGGTGTTTAGTATATCATTAACTATGCTTTTGTGAATACTTGAAATACTTCATAATAAAAAGACTGCATAAAAGATGGCCCTGTTGTTCAGAAGCATTAGATTAAAGGAGCATCATAAATATAATACAAATGGCAGTAACATGTTAAAAGTTCATAGAGGCATGAGGTGTATGAGGTAGGAAGGCGAACACAGAGGGAGATGGGACTAACTCTGTGTCTGATAGTCCGGGGGAGTCAGAGGGGACCTCAAGGGATGGTCACACTTGAGTTCATTCTCTAAAGGTATGTAGAAGTTTAGTAGGGACAAAATAAAAAGTTTGTGCAAAAGTCAAATCCAAAAAGAGTTTGGTGTCTTCCCAGAATAAGGAAATTTGGCCTCACTAGACCTTAGAGCTGTTAGGGTAGATAGGGATGGTAAGCTGATAAAACAGACTGGGATTGATTTGAGTTGAACTTGCAGTCTAAGCCAGGGCAGCAGTGTGTGTGTGTGTGTGTGTGTGTGTGTGTGTGTGTGTGTGTGTTGGGCATGGAGAAGGGGTTAAAGTAAGAGGGTAGGTGGATTAGAACAGGGAGAGACCTGATCTAGAACAGGGAGACCCATTTGGAAGTTCTTGTAATTGTTCAGCTGAGAGGTCTTGAGAGCCCAGACTGGTAACAGTAGAATCTGTAGGACTTGGAAACTGAATGAGTGAAGGGGTTGAATAGAATAAAGAAGCAAAGAGAGGGTTCCTATCTTGAACAAACTTGGCTGAGGATGGCATTGACCTAGAAGATAAGGCAGGAGATGGAGGGGAAGCAAAGGTCCCCTAACTTTAGAGGTGAAAATCAGGAGAAGTGAGAAGTTAATGAACTTGGTTTTGGATGTGCTAAATTTGAAAAACCTTCAGGTAGACATGTCTAGAAGGGTGATGTGGGAACGAGCCGCATAGAGATGACAACTGGAATGGATGATGCAGGCAGGGGGGGGGGGGGAGGTGCAGCCTGTAAAACAAGAAAAGAAGAGGCACTATAAGGCCAAGAATGTGGATCATCATGCTTTGGGCACGCCGAGTTATTCCTCCCAGAGCCTGGTCACACATTGGCAGAGACTCTGAAGATCTCTAATTCAACAGCAATAAAGACGGCTGAACAATGGGATCATGCTCCAGGGCTTGGCATCTAGCCTTAGCAAACTTGTGTAGTAATGAAAGCACCAACTTTGTAGTTAAACAGATCCACACTCAATGCGCAGGCCATTAAACTTCCATTCCTAACTTGTAAGCATGGGCAAGTCACCAAGCCTTTCTGAGCCTCAGTTTCCTCTACTGGAATTACAACCCACCCTTCACATTTGTGATGAAGATAACGTATAAGGATGCTGGTATTTGGTATATTTTAGTTACTTAATAAATATTAATCCCTTCTTTCTTTTTTCCATTTCTTACTCTGGCTAATGCCTAGTCTTGCCTAAGAACATTTTATTTAAGAGAATTCCTTTCTCCTTAAAATACACAAAGTACTCCTGACTACAGAAATTCTAGATTACTTGGAAGCAGGGACCCTGTGTTATATGTTGATCGATCTGTACATATTGGACATTTACTATTTGCCTAACAAGCCATACACTACCCATAACATGTAGCACAATGCGAGGTACATTGCAGATGACCAATAAATAAATAAATGCCTTCTGAATTGATGTGTACTATACCACAGCCAATAAAAATAAGCATAAAATGCTTTATAATTTAGATCAATACGTAGTCACTCCATAACAACCTTGTTAAGCCTAACAACATCCGTAGGTAATAAGCATATCATTTTATAAGAAAAGGAAAATAGAGGTTATTTGTTCAAGTTCAATGAAAAACAAAAATCACTTCAGAGGCAGAAACAGATAGCAGTTCATCTACCAGTCAGGAAATACAGGGAAATCTCCCAGTGGTATTTCAGTTATGGGCCCAGTGAGGCATGCACAGACCATCCCTTAGGATTCCTAATGCAAAAGAACAAATATAAAAATAGAACACTGCCTTTCCCCTAGTTAGTCCCAAGTTCTCTAATTATATGCTACACAGCAACCAGAGTGGACAGCCTCAGGTGAAGGAAGAAGTGGCTTTGGCTGGAGGGATCCTGTCTGGGTACTGGAGGAAATGGACTATGCAAATTTTGGGATGGGTCCATAGCTGGGAGGTCCGTTTTCATGACTGTGCAGAAAAATAAGCTGATAGCATAAAGGGTCCTCAAATAGGACAGAGGATCAGTTTGATCTTATCTTTGGAACTTTCTGCTTAGATTGTGGGAAAAACAGGTTTAAGCTACAGCCTATGGTGGGGCAACACTTCCTTAGAGTTGGATATGTTTTGCAAATAAGTATTCAGCAGTGGGGCTAGTGTGTGAGTGCAAAGCACTGGTGCCAAACTAGCTAACTGTGATATGAGAGAAGGCTGGGAAGACAGCAAAATAGAAACAGAGTAGAAAAGGTAGTCACATGTGACAGAATTTGAGTGAGAGACATCTGTGATAGACTCAGAAATTAAAACAAGGATAAAGTGGGAGAGTCCTTTCTGGAGAGTGCAGACCAGAGGGAGAGGGTCTCGGCCATCTCCTCTTTTGTAAAATGCATCTATTGGCATCCTCTGTAAAATTATTTCTACTTCTAAAAAATATGAAAGTGTCAGAGTTGAGGACAGGCAGGATAGACAATTACACAGTCAGCAAGCATAGATCAGAGCCTGAAAAGACAAGACATTAGAGGCAGCAGGAGAGATGTTTCCTGGGAGACAGATAACACAGGTAGTCTTTGTGTTGTGGGTTGAATTGTATCCCCCAAATTGCATGCTGAAATCCTACATTCCAGTACCTCTGATTGTGACCTTACTTGGAAACAGGATATTTGCTGATGTAATGAAGTTAAGATGCGGTCATAATGGATTCAGTGGGCTAATGGGGTGTTCCTATAAGAGTGAAACTTACACACACAGATACCCCCAGGGGAGAAGGTCATGTGATGATGGAAGCAGAAGATGGAATTATTCAGCTACAAACCAAAGAATACCAAAGATTGTTAGCAATCACTAGAAGCTAGGAAAAAGCAAAGAAAGATTCTTCCCTAGAACCTTCTGAGCACATGTGGCATTTCCAAACACTTTGAGTTTGGACTTCTAGACTATAGAACGATAAGCAACTACATTTTTTGCCTTAAGCCAAATAGTTTGTGTAACTTTTTTTCAGCAGCTCTATGAATTTGGGGCATCCTACAAAAGTTCTGACACAGAGTGTTAAGGTCCATTATTTCACTTCCAAGAAATGAAGCTGGGCGTGTCCTTGCTGATTCACCTGTGCATGCAACTTTCAATCTGCTTGACTTAACAGTGATGCTGAAAAGGGCTTCATTTGTTTCTGTCCGTGTAGATTTTGTTTCTTGATTTTTGTGTATCTCAAAATTTTTGCAGTGACCCATGATCTAATACACCTTGCTATCTGTAGATGACTTACAACTGTGTGGTTTTGAGTTAATGGAAAAGCAGGCCTTCACAGCCATGTCCTCAATCCACAACCCTGACACTACACACCCCTCAAGCCTCACTTCTTGCTCCCACCAGGCCAGGGATCCCTGACGGAGCCAGGTCTGGCAGGAGGACTAGTCACAGGCCTGGAGTATGACTAGTGACTTTGCCTTCTAGGCCACAAATTTTCTGGGTTCTAAAGGCCAAGATTTTCCTTCTTCAAAGCCAAAAGCCCACTAACACCTGTACTGTAGATGCCTTCATATCTTACTAGTGTAAGAGGAAGGGATGGTGCTTGGCCAATTAGAAGAGTAGGCATTGAAGTGAGTAGTAGACCTTTTAGCTTAGTGAAACCACGAAGTCAGTGGCTGCACTTTAAAGTCATTGAGATGTTCATAAATACCAATGTCGGTCTAGGTCTTGGTCTAGGTCTAGGTTTTACCTGCACAGATCGGGTATGGAACAGGTGTCAGTATTTATTAGAAAAACAAAAAAAACTCTTCAGGGTGCAGCCAAGTTTAAAACTTGTCCTAGGCACTGAGCTAGTTGGTAATTGCTTCTGTTGGGTCTACCCAACTTGTTATGAGGTTCTGCAGAAGGAAAGCTATTATATTATTAAGTAAGTACACTGGGTTCTGGCTCTCTACACTTCTTGCTGTGTTTTGGAATTAATATCCACCTTTGCCCCCAATACAAATGTAGTCCTGGTCTCCTCTTCCTTCCTCATCTCGTACACCAAATCAGTCACTAAGTCTTCTTAACTGTATCTTTAAATGTTTCTCAAATGTACCTTCTCTCTCCATTCTTTTGGCTGCTGCCTCAGATCAGGCAGGGTTCCTACTTCCTGCCTGGATGGCTACACAGCAGCCTAACTGGACCTCCTGCGAGAGCCTCCTTTACATCCGATTCATCCTCCAGTAACCACCAAAAGTATCCTTTAAATACATAAGTACCATGACATTACTCTCCTGCTTAAAACCCTTGGATGGCTCCTTTTATCTACAGAATCAGTTCTGGGCTGATTAGATGATAAATAAGATTCTCCACAACTTGGCATTTGCCAAAGATATTTCTCCAGATATCTTTTTCTAGATCATTTTTATAGTCTTCAAGAATGTGTGATAGGAAGAAATCTTAAAAGAGGATTGAAAGTGGATTAAATTCAGGGGTGTAATTGCCCACGCTACAATGTTAGAGCTATTAACTTTTACCAAGAAGTGGTGGACAAGGGAGAGACAAACAGTTTTTTTAGCTCTCCACATGTGGTAGGCCATGGACTACCAAGAAAAGTTGTAATTCTTCCTGTGCTGAGGAATTCAGACATGAAAAAGTAGGGCAGGAACTGTTTGCATTGGTCAGTGAACATAGAATGTGCTAGAGCAGGAATATCTGATCTCTCTCTTTTTTTTTTTTTCTCTGTCACACATTAAAAGAATAAGAGTTGTCTTGAGCTACACATTAAATACACAGACACTAATGAAGGTTGATTAGCAATAAAAGGTCTGTGTATACTTTTCATGATATCTGACTACACCACAGGTAAGGAAAAGAAGTCCTCACAAAATCAGCACGCACCCCTGTACTACAGAATCATAGACCTTAAGTCATTGGAGGGTAAAGATGTTAGGGGAATCTCACTGAATGTCCAATAGGCTGATGTTATGTCTCAGAAACTGGACTTCTGTCTGTTCGAGTGAACCCTCCTCCAGCCTGCCTTGTACTGCTTGCAGTGCTGGAGGCTGGCCAAGGCCCTGTAGACATGTACAATAGGCTGGGCCAAGTCCTGTGAGTAAATCAAGATAATATCAAAGGGATCCTCTGTCAATTGTTGGCGGGAGGCCAGTCTGTTGCAGCATTCCTAAGGGCATTCTTCTCAGAATGACTGTATGGCATCTAGAGGTACCTTTATCGTCACTCTCACATTGGATTCCAACTAGTGTATGTGCCCCCCAGAGGCCATGTGGTGCAGATTAGTGCATTTTTGGTCTTAGAAACTGAAGAGCATTAGGTGGTAATGGAGTTGAGAACCCGTAGTCCTTATGTAACCTTACTTGCCTGCTTTTATATTACATACAAAGTATTAGAACCCAAGAAAGACAGAGGGAAGGGCAGATGAACCTTCACGAAAAATTTGCCTTAATGAATTTTAGGAGTTGCTTCGTATATAGCTTGTTTTTTCTCCTAGATAACTATCATTGTATATTAACCTTGGTTTAAAACGCAATGCTGAGATCTTTGTATGTATTACCTCATGTAATCCTTACAACACATCTGTGAGGGATGTCAGTAGTGGCTCCAGCAGGCAGATGAGGGAACTTCGGTAATTATTAGTTGATCAGAGTCAGTTTCTTAATGGGATACAAGATTTGTTAGGCTCCACATCAATCTCAATGGCATGGTTGTGGTGAAAACATGACGTAGAATTCATGTTGCATCTGGAATAAAACCTAAAAACCAGCTTTTGTATGTCTACTTGGGTCAGTAGTAGCCGAGGTGAGGGGTGGGGATGTTTAAAGGCAGTAGTACCCAAAAGCATGCAAACATAAAGGTCAGTTTTCAGCAACATCATGCCGTAGAGCTCAAGTTACCAAGTTAGGGGCTCAACTCCCAGGAAAACTGCGAAGAAAGGGAATAAGTGACACAATTCCCTCTTGTTGTTTCTTGGTGATCCTTGTTGGATTCTAGTCTTAAAAAACTGTCCAGATGAGGTGAATGATTTCCATAAGAAATCAGAGATCTAGGAAATAAGATACCATTTAGATCAATGTGGTCAGAGCATAGTCTTTGGACCCTGCATCACAATTTCCCTAATTCAGATCTCCCAAATTGAAATCTCTGAGGATATCTTGTAGAAATGTGGGTAGGATAAGGGATGGAAGATTTGTTCATTCCTATTAACATACAAAATTCTTAAAAGGAATTAGCTACATGATTGGTTAAAAAGACTGAGGGCCTGTCTTTGAAGGTATTCTATGGTTAATGAATATTGTGAATAAATGTACTTGGGCAAATACCATCATTTTTTTCTTTTGTACAGTCTGTAGTTCTGAAGTGACTGACTGCCATTGTATTTTCTTTTCATTTACTCAAAGTATGAACTGAATAATTAATGAATGAGGCTAATCTAGGAAGCTCGCAGGAGACGGCTACAAGAGGAGAACTAGATGGGTGGAATTGTTGAACACCTTAATGTCAATAACTCTTGAAGAATGCAACCTACTTTGTGTCTTCACTTTTAGAAGCCATCCAGTTCAGAGAGGACAGATGATGCTGGAAAGATCCAAGGTCTATTTCCTGTATGCTCAAGTTGTAAGAGGAACAACTTTAGGAATTTTCAGGACCCTATAATTTGCTTCAGTGCCTCTCTTTTTATTCATATTTCCTTAGAATTTAGATTCATGGCTGGAGTGAATTATTCTTCTTCCCAGGCAATGCAAAAAAAGTCAGAAATATCAGCTAACAATACCAGTTTTTTCTAAATAGAAGCAAAATCTGCTTGAGTACATTCACATGGACTGCTCTGGAAGCAGGAAGGAAATTTTAGAACTATATAAAAAGTTAAGAAAATATTAAAGGTACTATCATGCTGGAATTCTCCTAAAATTTGTTGTAAAGACCTTTTGAAAACACATCTCTTCTGAGGGGCACTGGCTAAAAAATTAAACATAAGTCTTTCAGTGGTGGTATTGTACATACACATAACAACTTGTTTCCTGTTTTTGTCATTGACTTATCTAGAGAACACTATTTCTCAAACTATTTTCCCTTGGAACACGCTGAACTTAGATTTTTCTACTACTAAAATCCATCAGCAGGCATCTTTTCACTCTCAATGAAAAAATGCATTCAACTTTTTGTTTGTTATTTATTTATTGGTACCATTTATCTGCTCATAGATATTCATAGTTAAGAAAGAAGAAGCCACAGAATACAGAAAACAAAAATTCTCAGTGAACAGCTAATCCTGGTGTGTCAGCCTGGCTTCTTTGGGATATGAAATTATGGTTTGTTATCATATAAATATTGTCATAAAATGTTGCCATCTCCCATGATAGACAATATGTTCACGTAGCAGAATTACCTTTGGCAATAAGTCCTCTAGCAAGCATGAGTGGCTACAGGAGCAGCACCCGTACCAAAAGCTGAGAATTGCTCATTTTGAGGGCACATAGGCCTCCATCTCATGTCCTCTACGTTGTTCTCTGGTACACACATGGCCACTTCTAAGCGTCTATCACATGCACCACACAAAAAATTTTAAATAGGCACATGATGTTTGCTATAGCATTCCTTACAATATCAAATAATTCCTAACAACTCCAACATAGGAGAATAGTTTCATAAATTTTAGGACATCCGTATAGTAGTTTTATACTGTAGAATTATTTATAGTGATATGGATGACCTTTAAGACATAGATAAATAAAAGTATGCTGAAAAATAATCCATATATCTAATCCCTGAACTGGTTATTTGCTATAGACATGGGGCAGGGGTAGGGAAGGAAATAGAGGGAATCTTAGAAAAAGGTTAGGAAGATGCACATCAGATTTCAGCTAAAAGGAGGGGTGAGGTTGGAAGGGTGAAGAAGAACTTTTTAATCTGTATATTTCTCCATAGTTTAAATGCATTCGCGAATCATTTATGTGCCTATAAAATAATTTTCAAAAGAGAAATCACATGCTAAGAGAAAAGCACATGTGAGGAAATTTCTTTCCTTTAGAATTTAGTGCCCGGGGTGGGGCCGGGGGAGGGAGCAAACTTAACTTTCAGAGAAGGAATTGTTTGTTTCTTCAATTCTAATGAAAATAATTCAAGGTGTTTCCTTTTAATTCTGCCTTTTGGGAAGCTCAGAAGCAAAACGGGTGCTCTATCAGAACAGCCCTACTAGCCTGGGGTCAGCAGGTCCTCTGCCTCTTCTCTCCACAGATCCCACTTCCGCTTTCTGGGTTTATATTATCAGACTTATTTTATGGGTGATCCTGGTTATTAAGTGACTTAACTTGTGTTAAGCAAGAAATGAGGAATGCAAAAATGAATAAAGAATCAAATAGTTATTTTCATTGAATTTGAAAGTAATAGTCTCCTTCTACCTAAACGTTACTCAGTTTTAGACATGTGCCTTCTATAGTATACAGCTTTAAGAAAAAGAATCAGAGGACTCTAGAACCCACAGAAAAATACATTCAGTATTTCCCTTTCCCCCTCTGTACTGTCTGAGGTGGTTGTTTAGATCTACTGAGCCACCCAAGTTAATTATACCCAAAGGAAATACAAAGACCTCAGGGATTTGATGGCAATGTATCTATTTTTTGAAGTCCTCTGTGTGTGAAGTAAAATAATCCTTAAAGAATATTAAATGGAAAGACCTCAGTACAGATTTATAGAAGCAAATGAAAGGCTAGTAACGTTTAAAACCTGCATATTCTTGAGAATACTGGCGATCACACCTCCAGGCCCGTCTTCCTCACCCAGCACCACACCAACACACTCTAGTCTCAAGCTTGACTCCGTCTCTGCTTTAAAAAGCAACAAAACCAAACCACTTTTGCTACTTTTTGGTGTGTTCTTTATTTTGAGTGTCTTTTGAAACACATCCTCCTATGTTCCAGAAATAAGCTGGCAGCTCCCTGCCTTACCCTGTTGAAACTCCTAACAGGTCAGCTCATGCAAGCCAAACCAAGAGAAAGGTGTTTTGGGCCAGCCTTTCCCCAAATAACGGCTTGAATGTGCTCCGGGAGCATTAACATGATTTTTTAATTAACATTAATTCTGCTTAACTTCAACTATGAAAGAAGTGGGGTTTCTTCAAACACCAATTAACAAAGCAAACCGCAGTAAAGGGAAAATACTCTCTCCCCACCTCCAGCCTCCAACAGGAAATTCCCCCCTGTTGAGTTTTCCCCAAGGTCTCTATAAAGTTTTTCTGATGAACTTGCTAGAGCCTTAATGAGAATGAATCAGTACAGATTTTCCATCACATAAACAGAAATATTTAATTTCATGAAAGAGGACAGCATGCTTGACTCTGCCCAGCCTGCCACATAATATGTTCAGTTTTTTTCTCCTTCCTGGTAATTTATTCCTCGTAGTATTTTCATTACAGTGATTCCTCAGGGTTTCCCAGACCCAAGGATTATACCTAAATATCATAGATGAAACAAAAAGACTTAAGCCTTTGGCTGGTTGATGACTCCCTTTTCCTACTTGAAACAGCAGGGAAATATTTGCCTTTTGTGTTTGCTTGGAATAAGTTTCCCTGCATGGGCCACTTCTAGCACCCAGAGGGACAGTCAGACTTGCAGGCATGCCCAGGGGGCAAAGCAATATACCCAAATATCCCACTAGGACAGTGTTTCTTATCCATGTTCAGAAAAACACAAGATGTAATTTTGTATGTGTGTATTACCCAAAAAGGGTTTTGTCATCAAATAAATTTGGGAAATGCTACAAACCTTATTATTTTGGAGATTCCCAAAGCATAATAAAAACTCTGAAAAGTCCTGTAATTAAATAGAAAGTCTAAGTAACTTTGCTTAACCCTATTTATTTTTCCAACTAATTTGATCACAACACCTTTCTTTATGGAGCACTAGCATTCCATAAATCCCTGGGAAAATGGGGGGGGGGGGATGAATACTTCCTAAGCACCAACTACGTGCATTGATTATTTGAGTTAGTTTTTTTAAACAATCCTACCTGTATTATCATTCCCATTTCACACGTGGAAAAACATTGAGGTTTGAAGTATTTTTAAAGCATGTCCAGGTTTACATACATAATAAATTATAGATCTAGCATTCAAGTTGAGGTCTGCCTGATTTTAAGGCTTATGTTCTTTCTATTCGATTACATCTAATATTTCATCCCTAAACTACGTTTTTTGTGGTGACCAAAAGGAAACCTACCTCTTGCCCTATATTAATAGACTTCTTGAATCTGGGTGGCAGGTTCAGTGAGGGCAGAAGCCATGTAATTCCTGTGGCATGCAGAACAAGTGAATATCCTTTATTGAATTGTCCAAACTGTGCTCAGTTTTAGCATGAACTACAGAACTTTCCAGGAATAGTAACTCAGATGAATGAGGTTGAAAACTATATCAGGTGAGGACAATATTGATAATCTACCATTTCAACTTAATTTTTGCTTAATCTGAGTGGAAGGGGTTTCTAGGGAGGGGTGCCATGACATACTGATGTCTTTGAAAGATGGAAATAGCGTGGGAAAATTGAATTATTTGAGCATCAGATGGAATGACTCCCCCTTCAAAATTCCATTCACTGAGCTGCTATTCAATGGGTTTTTGAGCTGTGACAGATGCACAAAAGAATAGTTTGTAGCCACTGATGATCAATTATCTTCCTTGAAGCTCAACTCTAGATTCATATAGCTTGAAACTCCCTTAAGTGTCCTTACAACATGTAAATGTAGGTGAGGAAAAGTAGTTTTAAGTCCCCCAACACAACAAGGCCTCAGATATACACCAAGAAATGCATTTGTGATGAGAAAAATCAAAGCTGCACTATAATTTGTCATAGAATTAAATTTGACATCGCATGGCATCGCATGGACTCGTCCAATGGCCTTTATTTCTAAGAAATGCTAGAAAGAACCTTATAATATGTGTCCACCAAAACCTCATCATACATGGTTCTATTCTACACAAAGTGGTGTTACAATGATATACGAGGGCATAAGGGGAGTAAAATTTCAGACTAGTAACAGCTGTGAAGTCTTCTTCATAATCAATTGGCTGCAATATTTATCAAAGGCCTCCAGGAAATACAGGAAACGATATTGGATCTGAGTGGGGAAGAGAGATGACAAAGACAGAGAGGTGGAGATAAGGGAGAGATATTTTGACTGAGGAAAGAGTAGAAAAATGTGAAGGATGTTTATACTAAATTACATGTTTATATTAAGTTAAAACATCCTGCATTTTTATTGTATTTGTATAACACCAGTAATATGTTAGCAAAGATTCTGAGGAAAATACCACAAATCATGAAGAGTAGCTTTGTAGACTATGCAAACCTGATTATGATTTTTTTTCTAAAGACTAATGTGGAAATGTATTAATAAAAATCAACTTCATGAGTTAGGGTGCCCTATAATCTGATGTAAACTGTTCTCCACTTCAGCAACAAAGCTAATAATGCCTAATTATTTACTAGGGCTTTCTCCTTTGCTGCTGGTCCAATTAATTAGAGCTAGGAACAGTGTTTTAATACATCTGCTAGGGAAATCATTGGAAGTTATTCATATATAAAACTATTTTGTGTGAGTTAACATTTTAAAAAAGCAAAGTGGATTTGAATCACTTTGAAGTCATGTATTTGGCAAAATTGTGCTGAGAACCAACTGCATGCAGGAACCCTGGGGGACTCTGGAAGAGCTCATGATCCAGTAAAGGAGAGACAACATTCTACAGCAGTAAGAAATCAAGGTGGAGCAGACTTTAGAGGATGGTATTTACTCATCAACATGATGCACTATGTGCCCTACGGATCTAGCCTCTACACTCTACCATGGTTTCCCCTTCTGTGACATTCTGCTCAATCAAAAGTTGTAATCAAATTTGCCAGACAGCCAAAAATCTGGAAATGCAGATATGATTTTATTTTTTTACACATTGAAGATATTTTTAATGACATCTTAATGATTTGTCCATGTTTTGACATTGTAGTTGCAAAAACATAAAAATCTTGTATGTAACCCATTCGAAATTATATGGAATAAGTGAGTGTCTTGAAATCTTAGAGAATCCCCATTGTTTAAAATGTAAATATTCAGGGACGGGTTGGGGGGTTGATATGCAGTTTACAGTTTTTCTTTAGCAATAAATATTGAAAAGCATTTAACCTACTGATTCCTCAATTATTGTAATTGTTTTGGGTATATATTTTTATTTTTGAAATTTACCAGTGGCTGCTGCATTTTCCACCTTGACTTATACTCAAGTCACTAAGTTTTCCCAGTTTTTAGGGTAAAATTAAGGGGGTCGGCTTATACTCGGGTCAGCTTATGCGCGAGTATATACGGTAATCTGAAAATTTTTTAAAGTGATTATTCCCTTAATTTGTTTACCAATTAATAGGAGTAATTTATAAAGTTAATTATCGAATATAACAGATGCTTTGAGGCTTAATAATATATGATGGTCAGGTAGAAGTAAAAGAATAGACCCTATTTTTATTTCTACTGCTAAATTCTATACAGATTTCTAAATATGTTCTAAGATAAATTATCTTAAAATGGATAGCATGTATGCTGTTTAATTGCCAGGAACTAATAAGCATGTTGAATCAAGAAAGATTGAAGCTTCTTAACTCTGGAACTTAAACTTGTTACATACTCTAAATTAAGATACATAAAATTTTTCTTTGAAGAATAATTTCATGTTCAGAATTACTAAAACTGTGAACCATAGAATGACTCTACTTTTTCTTATCATTTTGTTCATCCTTCCACCCCCCCCAAGACATAAGGTGACACATCCAAATGCTTGTCCTTCATAAGATGTTTCTATGAGCAGCAGAGCAGAAAGCTCTCATTTCTATTCATTCGTAATGTGTCATTCTGAATGTTTTAAGGACAATTGACTTCACATGTCATAGGTAATTAGAAAAGTCACCTTCAGTTCTGGGTTTTTAAAGTCTAGCACTATAAACTTTTTAATAAGCACATGGATTGATGACTTTTGACATGTCTGAATATCTTTCCACCTCTCATTTTGTGGTGGGTAAATTACCTCCATGGTCAATTAATTTAAAGGATCGATCAAAATATATTTCCTTTTATTTTAATTCCTTAACTGGGGATCAATCAAAATACCATTCCTCTTATTTTAATCCTTTAACTGGGATTGGGCAATAAAATTTTACCGTTTTTTTCTTATAAACTAGAGAATCTATTTCTGTCCTGAGATTCAGTAACCCAGAATGTTCCATCCATAGAAGTAGCTTTTAGAGGCTCACCTGAGAAAATAAGAATTGAACAAAGTGGAGGTAAAAAACTGAAAGTTGATACATCATGTTCAGACAGCAAGGAATAGCAAGCAAGAACTTACTGCCCGTGAATATTGTGCCTTTTACAAAGGGTGAGGTTAGTTTAGGTGTGAATGGTTTACTTCACTCTCTAAACTCACCAATGGTGGTTCTTAGGACCTACCAGCACATAAATTTTAGTGGACTGAGTTGAAATCATCTTGCTGTCCAGGCCTACAGACATGTGTGGCTCAATACTTCAGGACTGAACAGTGCTTTTATTGGTATCCAAAGACATGGGTGAGCGCCTTCCAAGCTTTTTATAGATTTGACACATTCATTAGCAAAAGATAGACATTTAGTACAGTATTCACTTTCCAGATAATAAGATGCCTTCATCCTAGGAAAGCTTTCTATTATAATACTTCTCTTGAAGAACCTTGCCCCAGAGGCATCTTTGCACCAAACCACTCACCAGGCATCTGTTCCATTCCAGGTCTCCCCTTCTAGCCCAGAAGTCTGAAACATGACTGATAGTGGTTATTTATTGAAACACTCTCTTCCTTTGGTTTCTGTGACACCACATTCTTCTCTTATTTCTCAGGCATCTCTTCTGAAACTCCTTTTCAAGTATATTTTTCTCTAAGCAGCCTTGAAAAAGACACCGTAGATCAAATACAAATGATAGACTAAGAAGAAATTAGAGAACGCATCTGTATTAGGCTGAGCTAAACTACTAAAACAAGTAGTACTTCCCCTAAATGTATAGTAACTCAAATATAATAGAGGTTTACTTGCTCACCTGACAGTCCTGGAGTAGAGGTTCCTGGTTTGCAGGTAAACACCCCAGCTGGAGATCCTTGGACTCAGCCTCCTCTCATAGCTTCACCATTGCGTTGTCATCCATGTCCACCCAATAGAAGAGGATAAAAAGGCAAACAGGAAACATAACAAAGATATTTCTGCTCATAATCTCCTGTCCAGGATTTAGAAATATTGTCACCCTTAACTGTAAGAATCTCTAGGGAACGTGCTCTAGAAAGCAATCAGGCAACAAAGTACAGAACAGATTTGAACAGACAGCCAGAGGCCTCTACTAGAACTCTTCATAATGGTGTAAGATCATTCATATATAAAGAAACAAACACAACAGAAGAATCAGCAAGGGGCATACTCAAAAGCAGTCTCACAGTAGCAATGTTAGTAGTGTGAGATAAAATAACAGCTAAACTTCCCCCGAAGCCCCGATCTACCTTCTCATCTCACCAGTGAAGAGATGTTCAAGCTCAGTAATTATCAGGGAAATGAAACTTAAAATAACAATGATATACCATTTTCAAATACAGTAGAACCCCCATAGTTGACCACCTACTGACACTGACACCTTCTTAAACTGACCTTAAGGTCAGTAGAAGCCTCTGGCTGTCTGTTCAAATCTGTTCTGTACTTTGTTGCCTGATTGCTTTCTAGAGCACATTCCCTAGAGATTCTTACAGGCACCACATAGACAGATCAGTGCAGTAGGCCTGTTTCTTTAAGGTGACCACCTCTGTATGTTTCCCAGTTGGTTCCAGTTCCTTGGGTGGTGGAACTGGAGCTTACAGAGGTGGTACTGTATTTGAAAAAGCAGCCATACCAAGTGCTGAGTGTTCAGAGAAACAGGCATTCTCCTGCATTGCCAAGAGAAGTACAAACTAATAATAACTTTTAAGGAAAATTATTTGCCAATCTATATTAAAATGTAAACTCTTATTTCCTATTTAGTAATCCAACTTCTGGGAAACTGTTTACAGTGGATGCTATGATATGTCTCCTGTGTGGGGGGGGGGGGGGGGGGCCCCGCCCCGCCCCGCGGCGGACCCCGCGGCGCCCCCGCCCCCCCCCCCACCCCCCGTCAAGGCCGCGACGCACTCTAACCAGGCAACTACGCGGGGCGCGTAGACGGAGCACA